>CM049317.1:61598617-61778617 GCA_026874595.1 Sipunculus nudus | reverse complement strand
TCTATGATATACACGTAGACTGGTCCCCTTCTCATAATTCACAGTGTAGAATGTAGCGTTTCCACAACACATTTTCACCTGTTCGCTATAGATTTTCCGTGTAGAGCGGCCACGAAGACATGAAGCTGCCAAGCTTAATGACATGGTTTGTTTTTACTATTTATGATAATGTTTATTAATATTAATAATTATTATTTCAAATCTTAAGTGTATTTCAATATTCTAATATGAATTAATTGTAATTATTATGTTAGAAACTTCAAAGAAAAAATTTGGGTAATTTTAAAGCAATAATGTAAATGTGTTCAGAGGGTTTATACCAATGCACTTACCGTATATATAAATATATAGTAAAAAACGTAAACTATACTTTATTAATGCTCCCCTGCATGGGTGAGCACTTTCACTATGATGTATTGAACATCTATGTGTATAACGTATATATATATATATATATATATATATATATATATATATATATATACATTAGCTGAATATCAAGTTGAATAAAGGCCTTAATATATGACCGTTACCCCTATGTCAAGCAAATGGCTTCAGGTATTAAGTAAATCTAGTTATAAATAAAGCCTTTTATAAACACGGTACGAAGACACGTAAGAGTGACACAGAGTTTCTTGTGTAAAAGAGAGCCATCCCCGGTATACGCGAGCATATGGTATACAGTCGACGGCAGTGCATGCTCAGGCGAAACAGGCTATGCTCTTTTTGTTGCCGTGCTCATATTTTGATTGTGGGTATAACGCCTACAATAAAACGGCTTACCTAAAAAACAGGAAGCCTGGGGAAATAACCTGTACAAACCCATGTACCTGTGACAAATAAAATTCTATGCATGATCCATATACATGATGTCGGGAGGGATGGGGATCTATGGCAATAACACACAAGACACGATCTGGCTGACGCGCAAATCACGATGCCAGATGTATGTTATTTTATATGAATATATGCATATACATTTAAAATATTTGTTCACAGAGAATTTTAATTCCTTAGATACGGACTTTGAAAAGTACATTGATGGCTTTAACTTTCAGGATGATTACTCAGATGAAACCTTAGATCTTATTAATATATGGATATAAACGAAGAGAAAATAAAGAAAAAAAATATTAGATATGAAAAGTGGAAAAGCATCTGGACCAGATGGAATCATAGTTGAATTAATGAAAGAAAACCAAATACGTTTAGTACATTTATTAGAAAGTTTCTTTAATATTATGTAATTGCAGCAGAGGTGAATTTGCAGCAGAATGGTCTAAAGCTATTATATTTCCATCATTAAAAAAAGCTCCTGCAATGATCCAAATAATTACAGAGGTATTTTACTATTAAATACTGTTAGTAAGTTTAAATAAAAACTCTGAATGAAAGATTAATTAAATGGGCTGATGCCAATAGTATATTTCTTGAAGAATAGGCAGATAACAGAAGAAAAAAAAAGTACAACAGACAATACGTTCACTCTAATGTCTTTAATTGAAACAAATCTGACCAAGAGAAAAGAGAGATTTTATGCAATCTTCATCGAAATAGTACTTTATGTACTTTATAGGTGGGCGATAAAGGGAAAAACGTTAAATATTTTAAAGTCCACGTACGCTAAATTTCAATCTTGTGTTAGTACAAATGAGGGGCTTTCAGGATATTTTTCATGCATTATAGGAGTGAGACTGTGTTGTATAATAACCAAACTTTTGTTTACTTTCTTCATGAATAAATTGTATTATATGATGCATGAGTTAAATCAAAGTATATTTGTAAACCAATAAACACAACATTTTACAATGTTAATGTTTGCTTATGATATTGTTTGTTTCAGAGACACGGTTGGGAGATTACAAGTTGATAAACTTGAATATTTTTAGACCGATATGAAATAGTGGGAAATGTGGATAACACTAAAGTTGTTTTATATATATATATATATATATATATATATATATATATATATATATATATATACAGAGGGAATGACAAAACACATATGCACTTAATTTATCATAAACAGATGTACCTCTGTAATATTCAAGACAAATATACACACTAGTAGAAGGGCTATTAACAAATTAACAAAACATGACGGGGATTTTAAATATTTACTTATAGTTGTGTGTCGCTCGAGACAAGTACAGCCTTATGCAAGCTCCGCGATGATACTCTGTTCTTCCAGTAATCTGACAGACAGATTGACGGGCAGATTGACAGGCTAGCTGACAGCAGATTGACAGGCTAGCTGACAGCAGATTGACAAGCTAGCTGACGGACAGAATGACGGACATCTAGCTGACGGACAGATTGATGGACAGCTAGCTAACGGACAGATCGACGAACAGCAAGCTAACAGGAGAAAACATTTTATGCTCCGTACACAAGACTGGTGGCGCTTTCTAAAATCACGTATTCTATGAATAAATTAATGTATCAGCCTAAAATTGTGCATGTTCATAGATCTTTTTTTTTGATAAATTGTATACAAGACTGGCGGCGCCACCTACAGTTGTTTTTAAAAATGTCCATTTGAGCATCTTCTTTAGGTGAACATTTCACATATTTCGTGAGTGTTTTAACTTATCGGCCTGGTATTTTGCATGTCCATCCACCTTGAGTAGTGTAGCTTTTTTATGCCCCCGCCACAAAGTGGCCGGGGCATATAGTTTTACCCATGTCCGTCATTCCGTCATTCCGTCCTTCCGTCATTCCGAAATTAAACAGTTGTAAGGACTTTTTTCGCAATGCCTGCAGATATTGGCCTGATCTTTGATGAGTGGGCAGATAATGACCAGTTACAGATCGAGTTCGCGTTTCGTCCCGGTTGACCTACTTTTGACCGTATGATCCGGAACATAGAAAATTTCATGAAAAATTGAAAATTTCATGACAAATTCCGTGAGTGTTTTGACTTATCGGCCTGCTATATCCATCTTGAGTAGTGTAGCTTTTTAATGCCCCCGCCACAAAGTGGCCGGGGGATATAGTATTACCCATGACCGTCATTCCTTCATTCCGTCATTCTGTCATTCCGTCATTCCGAAATGAAACAGTTGTACGGACTTTTTTTCGCAATGCATGCAGATATTGGCCTGATTTTTGGTGTGTGGGCAGATAATGACCAGTTACAGATCGAGGTCGCGTTTCGTCCCGGTTGACCTACTTTAGACCGTATGTCGGCTCCGGAACAAAGAAAATTTCATGAAAAATGTAAATTTTCATGACAAATGCACATGTACGGACATGCAATGCTTGCAGATATTGGCCTAATTTTAAGTGTGTGGGAGCATAATGACCACTTACAGATCAAGTTCGCATTTTGTCCCGTTTGACCTATTTTTACCGTATGACGGCTCCGGAACATAGAAAATTTCAAGAATAATAGAAATTTTCATGACAAAAGAACATGTACTGACTTTTTTTCGCAATGCTTGCAAATATTGGCCTAAGTTTTGGTGTGTGGGCAGATTATGACAAGTTACAGATCGAGTTCGCGTTTTTCCCTGGTTGACCTACTTTTGACCGTATTACGGCTCCTGATTATAGAAAATTTCATGAAAAATTGAAATTTTCATGAAAATGCATATGTACGGACTTCTTTTTTCGCAATGCCCGCAGTTATTGGCCTAATTTTTTAGTGTGTGACAGCAAAATGACCACTTACAGATCGAGTTCGCGTTTTGTCCCGGTTGACGTACTTTAGACTGTATGACGGCTCCTGAACATAGAAAATTTCATGAAATATTGAAATTTTCATGATATCTGCACTTGCACAGACTTTTTTCGCAATGCCTGCAGATATGAGCCTGATGTTTGGTGTGTGGGCAGATTATGACAAGTTACAGATCGAGTTCGCGTTTTGTTCCAGTTGACCTACTTTTGACTGTATGACGGCTCCTGAACATAGAGAATTTCATGAAAATGGAAATTTTCATGATAAATGCACATGTACGGACTTTTTTGCAATGCCCGCAGATATTGGTCTAATTTTTGGTATGTGGCAGAAAAATGACCACTTACAGATCGAGTTCGCGTTTTGTCCCATTTGACCTATTTTTAACTGTATAACCGCTCCTTAACTTAGAAAATTTCATGAAAAATTGAAATTTTCATGACAAATGCACATGTACGGACTTTTTTCACAATGCCTGCAGAAATTGGTCTGATTTTTGGTGTGTGGCAGCAAAATGACCACTTACAGATCGAGTTCGCATTTTATCCTGGTTAACCTACCTTTGACCGTATGACAGCTCCTGAACATAGATAATTTTACAAACTTTAACAAATATTTCTAAATTGCTCGAGGCGGGGGCATTGGTGTCGTTCCGACACATCTAGTTTGTATACAAGAACCGTGGCGCCATCTTCAATCACATATTTTTACAATACATCCATGTGTTTATCTAAGTAGTGGTTTTGTGTATCTACCTGAAAATGTACATGTCCATAGATCTTGGAATGGTTTATCTGGTGTAAGGAACTACAATCAATTTCATCTGGGCTTCATCTGAAAGTTTGTTGATAGTGAAAATCATAAACATGTCAAGAGAGGTTCAATTTAACGCCCTGAAAGTATTTTTTTTTCATATCCATCCTTCTTGGAAACCTTTCTTATCCACAGGTGGCGCAACCTAAAAAATAATTATTCGTAAACTTCATTAATGCATTATGAGTGGTTTGAAGTATCGGCCTGAAATTTTGCAGGTCCAATGAATAAGAATGGCGTTACCTTTCACGCATGATTGGCGGTGCAATCTACAATAATTAGTTTCGACCATCCGTGCGTCTTGGTATACTAACATTTGGAGGGCTGTCACGTCAGCAGACTTTCCATCCCTCCTTTATCATTGCCTCTGTAAGTTGGCTGATACCTGAAATCGCATGTCGATTGCCCATTTCTAGTAATAATATATGTAATATATGTATCGAATAGGTAGTCTTGTATATTATCTAAGCTTCATTTAATATGAATAATTTAAAATTTTAAAAAATATATGAATATGATTACTTTCAATGATTAAGTCCGACGGAATACTGTTATGCCAGCAGATTTTCAGATTAAGTTTGCATGGACCATTCTTTTATCATAAGAACAGTCTAGTGGATAGTTTAGTATCTTAATATTTTTCTTCCCTAAATCAGTTCACATAGACAAATGAAGTAACCATTTTATAGAAGGTTCCCCTATATATGTAGGTCATGAACACAACATAAATTATAAGGTGGAGAAAAAAATGGACTGTAAAAAACACTGCCAACTATTTAACGGTGCTCATTAAATGGCTGTGTCTATTAGGAGAGCTTTCACTGTATACAGTTTTTATCCCACTGGCAAACATATGCTAGCGGTTGAGATATTCAAGAAGTCACAAGTCTAGCTGCTGAAATAAAATGCCAACGGTAAACAAGGACTAACTACACACAGCAGTGACATTGAGTGTTGGCATTTACGAGCCATCATTCAGCCATCATTCAGATTTTCTGATGGCCGTGTAGAGTTCCGCAAAATATTGCACATGCATGCCGTATTTTATTTGAAGCTTGCCACGCTCCACTGAAGCGAAGCAAACATTTTACGTAGTTTTATTGCTGTTTTCATCATTACATCGCAGTGATGGCTGGCCAAAATCCCATGATCTCAATAGATATTGTTGTCACCGCCAGGAGGGTATGTTTTCATCTCCGTTCGTGTATGCGTCTGTGTATGTGTTGTTCACAAAATATCTCACGCAGTCATTAACGGTATTTTATGGAATTTGCAGCGTATTTCGGGAATGGGCCAATGAAGAATCGTTTAGATTTTGGTGTGGATCATGAACTTGATCCGGATCCAGCAGCGTCATTAAGAAATAGACGCAAATCTACAGTCACTTAATTATGCACTACACGAATGAGCGTGAGGATATGGGCCGAACAAGTGCATGCAAACATTGGTTGGGGAACATCCAACAACAGGGGCCCCCACATCGCGGAGACATTTATTAGAACTCAGATTCTCGTTTAGAGAATGGAACCTAGGCAGACTTTTATCGATGACATCACCTTCGATATGAGAGTAAACCTGACCTTGAATTAGTCCATTTCACTGGTCCTTATAGATAAAATTGAAAACACGCCCAATGTGTAAGGGTCTGGGTGGATCTTGAAACTTGGTTGTGCACTCTGGAATCTCTGTACCGTATTGGGACAGTCCCCAGAGTTAATGCCACTTACAGCAGGTTGAGCAATAGGGCTCGTATATATGACAACACAGATATTCACACTGGGGCAGGATAATGGATCATACTGCAGCACATAGATCAAACGCACTGCGTTTTAGTATATGGAAAGTTTGGGTTTTCTGACACTGGTTAATTTTATCATAATATTATAAAATTTAACAGAATTTAAGATATTTGTCTAAATTCATTTAGATTCCAAATGTACAAAATATTTAAAAAATTTTCCCCAGTGAAAGATAATCAAAAATTAAAAATCCTCATTTTACAACATATGTTTACAATTTTATCTAATGAAATGGAATGTTTTGAACCATAAATGGCTTAGAAATAATAAAAAAAACAAATCCTTAGAAAATTCAACCAGTTTTGACAAATCTCAAAGTTTTCATATACCGCGCATTGTAGAGAGTAATTTAGCTTTCAGAATATGTTCAAGTCAAGTCGTCATAGAACAACAATTTATATAAAGAAAACAACTAAACAGTGTGTATTTAAAACTCCTGAGACAGGACACTCATTGCCCCCGCCAGGAGGGTATGCGAACATTTCCGTTCATGTGTGTGGATGTCTTTTTATATTTCAGGGCATTTCAGGGATTGGCCAATGAAGAATCGATTAAATATTGGCGTGGATCCCTCACCTGATCCTAATTCAGGACATCAGCAAATGAACCTTAGAATATGGAATGCAAACACGGGTTGTGTTGCATCCCACGATAGGGCCCCCCACTTCCCACTTGGCGAAGGCTTGCATTCCTAGTTTTCCAGATTTCTAGTTAACAATGTCCTGTATTCTCTACCGCCGTTGGAGGATCTTACATTTAAAATTAGTCCAGTACTTTTCCTGCTAAATATTTCACTCGGATGTCCTTTAGTTTTGTTTAGTTTTTTTCACATAATGCTGGAACTTTCCACAGGACTCGACATAAAGGGAAAAAATGCTTACATCAATTTTATAAGTGTGAATAACTTATAAGTTTTAAATAATGGTACTGAGATGAATTACAGAAAATAATTTAGTAATTACTTAATTTCATTCAGCTGCTTTATTAATATCTTTTGAACATTTTCTTTAGTTCATTTCCGTCTCGCCAGATGTCACCATATGTTCCTGAAATTTTCTTTAACTCTCCTAAAGATAATGCATATCGAGCCACTAATATGCATTTATTTAACAATCACTGCAAAGCAACAATTCATTCTTTTTCTTATTTCTATTATAAAAATATTCAACTCCAATCAGAGTGAGCCGACTTCTCTACATGTGTTCTCATATTCCAGCTCGCAACATTTAACAATTAGTGAAATCCTTATTAACCACTTAAACCCCATATGGAACGATGGTACCAGGAAAGGAGGTGACTGCATGGTATGGTTCCGAGAAATAATGTTTTACTCCATGGATGGTTCTAATTTTAGACATATCATTATGCCAGACCTTATAAATGCATAATTCCAATGTAATGTTGTTATTTACCTAAATGTTGTTGCCAGTATTTTAAGACTAGCGACGAAAAGAGGTATTCTGTTACTAAATGTCTCATTGTTTGTAGAACAATGCTTACGAATTATTCGAAAATTCACACAGTTAATGATTCACCAAGACTGTCCCGATCCTGTAAAAGATCATTTCATAGATTTGTAGCAAGTTTTATTAAACTAGTTTGTCATATTATTCAACAGATTTATCCTCTTGAATTATCTTTGCGAAACACTCAAACCACTTGTTTGATTGTACGGGATTAATATCCGGTGACTAACCAGAGCCCCGTTATAATATATGTCGTCTGGCATGACGAACCCACTTAACACTCCCCAGAGACAGACAAACAAAGTACCGTTAAGAAAAGATGAGGACGAACTCCGCCCAAGAGATATAAGGGAGGAGGGGGGGGTTAGATGTGGTGAATGGAGATAATATCTAACTATATCGTATGGTATAAATGTATTAGATTATCTTTCTATCTGTTTCTATCTATCTAGTCTATCTCATCGACCTATCTAATCTTTCTATCTGATCTATCTAATCTGATCTATCTGACTTATTTAACCTACTCTTGACTTTTTTCTAATTTATCTAATCTATCTATCTACAGATCAACCAAAAGAGCGTAATTGGAGATAGGAGACACTATGAAGTATCTCGAGCACATTGAGGGTGATATAATATAATATAATATAATATAATATAATATAATATAATATAATTAATATAATATAATATAATGTAATATAATACAATATATCATAACATAATATAATATAACATAATATAAATAATATAATATATTTTTTTTCAGTTTACGTCTATTACATGTATATAATGTAATATAATAAAATCTTATAAAATAATTCGAGGACAATCGTGGGGTATAACGCTTGGCTTTCTCCGCTTGCGACCCGGGTTCGATCCCCGGTATGGCTATGAGAGTGGGTTGTAGTTGCCCGTCCAAGGCCGGTGGTTTTCTCCGGGTTCTCCGGTTTCCTCCACTGTGAAAGAGTACTAAACGCCATCATCGGAGCCATGAAGAGTGCCTTGATTAGTTATAATAACTATTTGTACAATCCATGTTAAATAATTATATTTTATATTTATTATACGATACATACTAAGCATGCAACATAAGCATCACCACCCCTTGTTTTACTCAGGATCCGCCCCTGTGATTAACTCCCGTTGTCTGTGGCGGTGATGAACTGCTCCATATGGCAATAAGCGCGGCAGGAAGTTCGGCCGTGCCACTCACAGGGAGATCATCAACGGAGGCCATTATGAACACGACACAGTCTAGTCTTATACAAATATGAATTCAGTTATTGGCTCAGCTGGATAGCAGTCTGATGGGCTTCTGCGATCACCCTCCGCTGGCCTTCTGTCAAGCTATTCATCAAATTGACAAGTTTCATGACAGAACCTTATAGGGGATATAGGGGTTGGATACGGATCAGTGGTTTAAGCGTTTATCGACAAAACGTGGACTGAAATTACCACTACATGTGTTGTTTGAGATAAAAGGTAAATACCACAATAAATGGTGAAAATATATAGCATGCTAAGTGACTCGCTCGGGAACCCTAAATAACAGTGATAAATTCTGATTTATTCACACCTGTATATCCTTTGTATTAAAAATTTAAATCCAACAGGCTTGAAATGGATGACACTTCTTTTATCAATTTATATTTTTCACCCTCATTCCCAAAAACCGGACCCCCCCCCCCCACCCCACGTTGAACTGAAAGATCTCTCATTTTACCTATTTTCTTTTCCAGCTATTCGTAATTAATACCCATTTTTGATATATCATTTTTTTATTCCTAGCAATTAAATTTTCAATTTATCCACAGTTTATTACATTCTATTTTATAAGTTGAGGATATTATACTGAACAGCCCTATGATTAAGATAACATCTAAATGTTTCTATACCGAGGGAGGGAGTCTTTCCGTTATTATTAGACTCTGCTGAGTCATAACAACGAGGGGAACACCCTCCCATACCCTCCCCCGCTCACCTCTAATTGACTTTAAAAAACGAACAGGGCTTTATATTTTATTTAGTTGGAAGATAAAAAAAATAAAATTATTTATAATTTTCATAAGCTGAAAATATATTACGTAAATAGTAATAATTAATATATATATATTAATATATATATAATATAATATTGTATATATATATATATATATATGCTTAATTCCAGCCAACCACTAACCCAGTATAATAGCGCCCCCTTGCTCTCGAATTTCTGGATCCGCCACTGCGGACTAACTACATAATATGTTTAATCATTGTATCGCATGACACCTAATATATGATAAAAATATAAAAAACGATTCAAATATTGTAAATGCTGATATATTCTTTCAAGTTAAAGAAAGGAAACATAATATGATCCATTAAAGAATACATGTATACAAGTTTATTTTTGAACCGCAAGCTATAAATCAGTCCTGATGAATTACCTCTGAGAGAAGCAGCCTTCTAATTCTACGATTTCAAATCGAAAATGATACTTCGGTAAGTACTCTTGGTTCTCTTGATAGGAACGGGGTCCTGTTTAAAAGGTTCAAATCCGCCTTATGCCAGATGCATTTTTTCGTCCATGGTCTCGCTGATGCATCATATAGTGCTATCTAGCGGCTAATATAAAACTAATTCAATCACTACTGTATTCTCTCTCTCTCTCTCTCTCTCTCTCTCTCTCACACACACACACACACACTCACACACACACGCGTGTGTGTGTGTGTTTATTTATCAATGGCACAACCATATAATGGGAGCAGTCTCAATCTCAAGCCCATGTCTGGCCCTGAGTTCACCATCCTCTCAGCTCCTTCATTGTATCATAGACCTATACTCATCGTTCATGCACCCTTTCTGTTCATACTTTCCACCAGTATTTGCTTGTAGCGTTCTCGTCTTCTCAGATACGTCGCCGGGTATCAAAGGCTCAACTTCATAATCGATCATTTTACGATCTCTCTGTCCCATCAGGTTGTCAGGTCTTTTATCATCCACCGTCGTTTACGATCCGTGCCCTTGTGGTCCGATATGACCTTGCCATTATCCTCTAAAGTAGACCGTATACTTTGCCACAGATGCTATTATTAAAAGCATACATCTATATTTTAGAATTTACTTATAACCTATTAGACAAGTAAAACATAGAAATAGGGTTTATCTATGGTTTGTTACTTTAAAATCTGGAGACTACAGATAAAAGTGGAGGCAGTTGAAAAAAAAATGATCATATGATATCTAGTTACATGAAGGGAAAATAATCAATGAAAAATCAGAATTCTAGAAATATACGTTATAAAGGTAAAAATGTTAGCTTGAATGGTGACATAATGGAAATTTGAATACAAGTGTTTTACTTTATTTCTTAAAATCAATTTTCGGACATATCAAACTGCTGAGATGCAAGATGATGGACCGGGAGACACTCTGCACCGAAGTGTGGACAGCTGGCCTCCCCCGGGGGGTTAGAACGGGCCTGGTGTCCATCGCCGTTGGCTGTTTTGCTTCAGTCGGCTCTCTAACATTTCATTGGCCAGTTTGGAAATGGATGCTGAAATCACTTGGCTCCCGCCTATCCCCCAAATATTTATCTTAGTAATATAGTGGCCATTGCTCAATAATACTTGTGTTAACTCACAGATGACGCACGGCAGATGGGCACGATTACAAAGTTTACGGTATGCAAATCAGTAAGTCCTCCAGTGCCCGGGGTGAAAAAACGCGGGCAAAGCGCGTTCACGAGCAGACGACATCTAGATCTCCAATAACCACTGCTCGCATCACTTGGCAGGCGATTCCCGTGCAAAGGGGCAACACACATGCGTGTAGACAACATAATACCGACCCGGCACGCAAGAAACGACGGCTGGGTTAATTTAGTAGCCCTCCCTTGGCTGCTGTCCTAGAAAACGGTTTGGAGGTGAACTCTGGGCGAGAATATGTAGGTTGATTACGGCTAGACATATTTTATAACAAGCACATGTTAGACTATCTCAGGATATATAAACATTTTTATAGTTTTGCTCAAGTGAAGTGACTGTGCCACGATTTCGACGCTTGGACTTACTAGCAATATTTGTCTATACAACTAACCTTGCAACGGACTTCGAGATTTTGATTGGCAGTATACCTGTGGATACACAGATACACGGCATACACTAAAGCTCGGGTGAGTATAATATATAAATATTATTAGTACTTATAAAAACTGATAAAAATGCATATATTCAGTGATATATTTTGACTGGCTAAATTTTAGAGATACCAGAGGGAATGTATAAAAAAATGCTTGTATCATATTTTTTCTTACTCAGAAAATCCAAACAAAATGTGCGATTTTGTTAAGAGTACTGTCCAATGTATAGACATCAAAGGGTTTATTCATGCAGACTTTCTGCCATTTGTTAAATGTAGCATATTTAAACAGAAGTGGAACATCACGTCACAAATAGCACGGTACTGCACAATTTTTAATTACCCCATACACTGTATTCGTTGTTTTCTGTATGTTTAATACAACATACGATATTTCAAAGTAACACTTAAAGTAGTTTCCGTTAAGCTATTTTCACCGTATAATCTCGTGTTTAATAACCAATCACAATCAAGCTATCTTAACTAAGCATGTGTGCATGGGTGAATTGGAGGATGCAAAGGCTTCGTTAAAAGTAGTTTTAAGTTATCATAAGGTAACTGGTATAAGTCAGGTATGCATCCGATGAAATGCCTTATACCCCTCCTTCCATTAAATATTTAAATGTGAACGTGATAATATAGTTTATATAATCTGACATGCAATATTGTCATACAGGACTAGACCTAGATAGGATTGTGTGTGCGTGTTTGTTTCTTTGTTTTTTTTTCTCCCTGTGAAAATGTCAGTTTTTAACTCATGCATAGGTCCAGCTGGCTCCAAATCACCCCCTACCAATGTAGTCATGGGTCAGGGGCGGATCCAGGATTTAGGGAAAGGAGGGTTCCATGCAACCCATGAGGACGAATGACAAAACCTTAAAAAAAGTCCCCAGATCCGGAAAAGGAGAGTCCAGACCGCAAAAATGGATCTAAAACCTTTAAAAAAAGGTGGCGGTGGTTTTAAACAAAAAGGTAGGGGGATGGATCTGCTCCTAGGCGTGGATACAATATCTTCAGAAAAGGTTTGGGCTCAATGCCCAGGGGACCAACTCTGGTATATGTAGAGGATTAGGAAAGCAACATCTGGACATTTATAATAATATCGGACCTTCTTTTCGGTGTTATGAGTAAGTATTCTCTTTTTCAGATATTTTAGGAGAATGAGATATGAAGTGCGCTTTCTCCCCCCCCCCCATCCACCAATCCGACTTTTCCCTTCTCTAAATCAGCCCCTGATAGGAATTTATAAAAAAAAAATAACAAATGTCATATATAGTTGATATGTTGATGAATGGGATATATTAAAGATATCAGGTGTAACATACTGTATAATATATATATAATACCATAATAAATAAGTCAAGAAGTTTATTCCATATATTGTTATATAAAGATTAAAAGTTACTTATAAATACCCTACAGAAATATAGAAATATTGACTAGTGGTCATTTATCAAAGGCGGTGTGCTTATACATCAAAAGACAGATGACATCTTTGAAATCCACCACTTGACAAAGCACCTGAGCGTGGTCATCGGTGGTTCATATTCTACAACACTCTACATACTTAACCTGTGTCTGAGATCCACTTTGACCTCTCACGGTCTGATATTTTAATAAATGTGCATGTAAGCGCCTTGAAACGCTTGCCCCGACCATTGCCTCCTGCCAGCATTAAATCAGACCCGGCTGTCATGTTACAGGAAGGTTAGCGGTACATTACCGTAAAGTATGCAGCGATAGTGTATAACCACCCAGGTCGCGCGGGCCATCGCTCTCTGCCTCGTCCACCTGCCTCATATGAAACGCCACTGTCGTTTGTAATACACACGTATTCGTACGGAGCAGTATAATTTCTTTAGATAACGTAAAAATTTTATGATTATTTGTAAGATTTTGTTTTCGAGATGTTAAAGGAAGCAATCGGATATAAAAAAACCCTTATATATAATATAAGGTGTAATATAAGGCGAATAAATAAAGAGTCCTCGGTTGTACTCCTACTATATTTTCAGAATTTGGACGTGGTCCAATAAAAACGTTATTCCGCTCTTTACCTAGACGATACAATCTCCGCAGATAGATTCCCGCCTGGACGCGGGCCTCGGAGTACTTTAGTGTTGCATACCCGCGCCTTTATCGAACTTTATTCCTACAAGTTTCTTGAAACAGTTCATAGGGGCTGCCATTGTGCGTACCCACTTAACTCCGGATATCACAGGTCGCCTGTCGAAATTATTGTTTTAACTCTAGTGTAATTTGTTGCTTCTCTTACATCGAACCGTCCGGTTGTTATTTGAATTGATCATGTGTTGAACATTTGTGCACAATTTAAAGAATTAGGTGTCTTTCTAGAAAGTTGGCAAATATTACATGTATTTTTACTCGACTGAGAAATTTTCCTTAAAAAAAAGAAAAGAAAAGAAAGTCTTCCTCCTGCTCCATACGTTTTGCCGTTGTTCGCAGAGCAGCTTTCGTGTTGCGAAATGTACGAAAAAATAGATTTTTCTTTATATCATGATTATAGTATATTAACAAATATCCTGTTTGCGTTAATCTTATTAATGTGGTTATGAACTTAGAAATATTTAAGAATTAATGTCAATATATACGTATAATAAAAACAATATTATAAATTGCTATTTCTTCATCACGAAAGTGTATACGGTTCAATTTCCTGTTTTTTTCAATAACTTGTTTGGGAGGGGCACTCGACTGTGTGAATCCAGATGTCAACTCGAGTGAGGCAATATGCCGAAGGATGACACTTTAGATGGTATTATGTTAGGGTCACGGGTTCTGCTTTCTCCATCTGTTTGTGGATTACACAGTGGGCTTCCTTGTGTGAACATCTTCCAAGTGCCAGCCATATGGCCAATCTGTGCCTCCTGTATAAACCACGGCCTGGCCCTATCTCTCACCGGAATTACCCCATCATAAACCGTAAGTGGGGACTCACTGACGTCTTTGATGGGGTAATACATGCTCAGATGACATCTCTTAATGTAGTTTATCTTATATAATAACAAACATGAGTCCACAGAACTACAGGCGGTTTTGTATTTATGACCATGCACGCACTGTGATATAGCATTACATATACAAGAATCTTTCTAATACTTCAATAATTAACCCGACCAAAATTATTTTCTCAGCATATTCACGGTAAAACTAATTATTCAGGGTTTCATATGTCAGTATAAAGGGATTCAAAGACAGAACTTCTCTTTTCAAATTCAGCCGTTTGTGAGGAATATATTTTATCCGTAAATGTATTTTAATTGATTATTATCTTGAAAACAAAAGGTTTACTGCCTCCTCTTGTGTTTGTTCTTTTACTTTTGTTTATTTGACAACAGGATTAAGAACATCCTATTGACCCATTTTATTTTGAGGGATGGCCGGGTCACAGTGTTTTAGTCTCGTCCAGACTGTCCGAGACCGAGCACAAGTCCAAGTCCTTACGTTTCGAGTCCAGCCCACCCTGTTCAAGTCCGAGTCTTCTCAAAACCGATTCCAAGACCGGGTCCATTTTTTGCTATAAAACAAAAGTTAATCCACATACATATTGTTTGATATTTTTTTAATTATTTAGAACTTGATATGCAGGATGGGGAAAAAAACTGTTATTGCCTTTAGAAAATATTGAAACAAATCATGACCGCCGTCTTACTCCAAAACCGAGACTGACATACTGTAAATACTAACTTTATATTTTCCGTTAATAGGTCCATTCTTATCAGTGTATTGATAGTTTGTTACCACTGTCTCGCAAGAACTCGATGACAAATGCAGCTCCTTGACCGTAACGCACCCGTGCTCCACAAAATGATAGGCTTATTTCTTCTAGTTTCTCGAAATCGCTCATGGGAGCTGCCATTTAAGGCACATATTAAAAAATAGATGTATCCGGTTGCATGTCGAAATTATGGATATACTGCTTATACATGCATATATATATATAATGAGCACTCTTTTTATGGAGATAAGTAATACGTTAAGATAAGTTATATCGAGCAACAGGACTCGGAGTGTCAGTGATCTACCGCTACAACCATAAAAGCATGATCTCCCTTACAACAAAAACACCACCATAGCTACTCTGGAACCAAAGTAACTGTGTTAAGCTTATGTAATCTTGAAGATAGGAAAGACTGGTTTTTGCGCTCTTTTCACTTTTTTACTATGCAGCCTTTCGACACCTTGTGTTTCTCAATGTATGTTTCTCTACGGATAGCAGTTTTTGGAAACAGTGTACTGTGCAACAGTAATACAACGGTCTGGACTAATGTATAATCTGTAAGCCCTATACCGGAAAATACGTTTTTAAACAGGGGTAAGAACAAATCACCAGAGAAGCTGTGGATCAGAGAAACAGTGGAGCCTACCCCTAGAGAAACAAAATTAACCCCGTCCGTCAACCGCTTTGGAGGCAAAATCAAAGCTCGTACTTATAGAGACCCTAAGGTTATATTAATATTCAATGAGATATTGTTCCCTTGAAAGTGAACTTAAAAAGTGGATGATTAAGGGTTTTAATTTGTTCGACGATGTGAAGAAGTGCATGGATGCTTTGCGTATTTTTTTTTCAATCGGAAGAGTGTATAAATTTCTTTTTTGCTCTGGGATGGTCTTAATTAGAGAATGGTTCGGACTTTTCATTAAAAAAAACTCAACCATTCACTCATTAAGCTTAGCCTACAACTTTAGTAGTAGTGGGCTGACCTTAATGAGTGAATGATTCATGCATTAAGGCCTCCATCTGAGGCTCCGTACGTGACGCCCCTAGCGGATAAGTGACACAACGTTAAATATGCACAGGCGAAGGGATACGGCGGTTCTGGACGTGGTTGTGGGATGATCTTAATGATTGAATGGATCATGCATTCAATGTTTGTTGTGGGCAGATCTTAATGAGTGAATGGTTCACGCATTCCATGTTTGCTGTGGGATGATCTTAATGAGTGAATGGATCATGCATTCCATGTTTGTTGTGGGATGATCTTAATGAATTAATGGATCGTGCATTCCATGTTTGTTGTTTGCTGATCGTTATGAGTAAATGGTTCATGCATTCCATGTTTGTTGTGGGATGATCTTAATTAGTGAATGGATCATGCATTCCATGTTTGTTGTGGGATGATCTTAATGAGTGAATGGATCATGCATTCAATGTTTGTTGTTGGCTGATCTTAATGAGTGAATGGTTCATGCATTCCATGTTTGTTGTGGGATGATCTTGATGAGTGAATAGTTCATGCATTCCATGTTTGTTGTGGGATGATCTTAATGAGTAAATGGTTCATGCATTCCATGTCTGTTGTTTGTGATCTTAATGAGTGAATGATTCAAGCATTCCATGTTTGTTGTTGGCTGATCTTAATGAGTGAATGGATCATGCATTCCATGATTGTTGTGGGCTGATCTTAATGAGTGAACGGATCGTGCATTCCATGTTTGATGTTTGCTGATGTTAATGAGTGAATGGTTCATGCATTCCTTGTTTGTTGTGGGATGATCTTGATGAGTGAATATTTCATGCATTCCATGTTTGTTGTGGGATGATCTTAATGAGTGAATGGATCATGCATTCCATGTTTGTTGTGGGATTATCTTAATGAGTGAATGGATCATGCATTCCATGTTCGTTGTGGGATGATCTTAATGAGTGAATGGTTCATGCATTCCATGTTTGTTGTGGGCTGATCTTGATGAGTAAATGGATCATGCATTCCATGTTTGTTGTGGGATGATCTTGATGAATGAATGGTTCATGCATTCCATGTTTGTTGTGGGATGATCTTAATGAGTGAACGGTTCATGCATTCCATGTTTGTTGTGGGATGATCTTGATGAGTGAATGGATCATGCATTCCGTGTTTGTTGTGGGATGATCTTGATGAGTGAATATTTCATGCATTCCATGTTTGTTGTGGGATGATCTTAATGAGTGAATGGTTCTTGCATTCCATGGTTGTTGTGGGTTGATCTTAATGAGTGAATGATCATGCATTCCATGTTTGTTGTGGGATGATCTTAATGAATGAATGGTTCATGCATTGCATGTTTGTTGTGGGCTGATCTTAATGAGTGAATGGTTCATGCATTCCATGGTGTTTGTGGGCTGATCTTAATGAGTGAATGGTTCATGCATTCCATGTTTGTTGTTGGATGATCTTAATGAGTGAATGGTTCATGCATTCCATGTTTGTTGTGGGATGATCTTAATGAGGGAATATTTCATGCATTCCATGTTTGTTGTGGGATGATCTTAATGAGTGAATGGTTCATGCATTCCATGTTTGTTGTGGGATGATCTTAATGAGGGAATATTTCATGCATTCCATGTTTGTTGTGGGATGATCTTAATGAGTGAATGGATTATGCATTTCATGTTTGTTGTGGGATGATCTAAATGAGTGGATAATTCATGCATTCCATGTTTGTTGTGGGATGATCTTAATGAGTGAATGGTTCATGCATTCCATGTTTGTTGTGGGATGATCTTGATGAGTGAATGGATCATGCATTCCGTGTTTGTTATGGGATGATCTTGATGAGTGAATATTTCATGCATTCCATGTTTGTTGTGGGATGATCTTAATGAGTGAATGGTTCATGCATTCCATGGTTGTTGTGGGTTGATCTTAATGAGTGAATGGTTCATGCATTCCATGTTTGTTGTGGGATGATCTTAATGAATGAATGGTTCATGCATTCCATGTTTGTTGTGGGCTGATCTTAATGAGTGAATGGTTCATGCATTCCATGGTGTTTGTGGGCTGATCTTAATGAGTGAATGGTTCATGCATTCCATGTTTGTTGTTGGATGATCTTAATGAGTGAATGGTTCATGCATTCCATGTTTGTTGTGGGATGATCTTAATGAGGGAATATTTCATGCATTCCATGTTTGTTGTGGGATGATCTTAATGAGTGAATGGTTCATGCATTCCATGTTTGTTGTGGGATGATCTTAATGAGGGAATATTTCATGCATTCCATGTTTGTTGTGGGATGATCTTAATGAGTGAATGGATTATGCATTTCATGTTTGTTGTGGGATGATCTAAATGAGTGGATAATTCATGCATTCAATGTTTTTTGTGGGCTGATCTTAATGAGTGAATGGTTCATGCATTCCATGTTTGTTCTGGGCTAATCTTAATGAGTGAATATTTCATGCATTCCATGTTTGTTGTGGGATGATCTTAATGAGTGAATGGTTCATGCATTCCATGTTTGTTGTGGGATGATCTTAATGAGTGAATGGTTCATGCATTCCATGTTTGTTGTGGGATGATCTTGATGAGTGAATGGATCATGCATTCCATGTTTGTTGTGGGATGGTCTTGATGAGTGAATATTTCATGCATTCCATGTTTGTTGTGGGATGATCTTAATGAGTCAATGGTTCATGCATTCCATGGTTGTTGTGGGATGATTTTAATGAGTGAATGGTTCATGCATTCCATGTTTGTTGTGGGATGATCTTAATGAGTGAATATTTCATGCATTCCATGTTTGTTGTGGGATTATCTTAATGAGTGAATGGTTCATGCATTCCATGTTTGTTGTCGGATGATCTTGATGAGTGAATATTTCATGCATTCCATGTTTGTTTTGGAATGATCTTAATGAGTGAATGGTTCATGCATTCCATGTTTGTTGTGGGATGATCTTGATGAGTGAATATTTCATGCATTCTATGTTTGTTGTGGGATAATCTTAATGAGTAAATGGTTCATGCATTCCATGTTTGTTGTGAGATGACCTTGATGAGTGAATATTTCATGCATTCCATGTTTGTTGTGGGATGATCTTAATGAGTGAATGGATCATGCATTCCATGTTTTTGTGGGATGATCTTGATGAGTGAATATTTCATGCATTCCATGTTTGTTGTGGGATGATCTTAATGAGTGAATGGATCATGCATTCCATGTTTGTTGTGGGCTGATCTTGATGAGTGAATGGATCATGCATTCCATGTTTGTCGTGGGCTGATCTTGATGAGTGAATGGTTCATGCATTCCATGTTTGTTGTGGGATGATCTTAATGAATGAATGGTTCAGACATTTCTTCCTTGCTATGGGCTTATTTTAAAGAAAGAACGGTTCATGCATTTCTTGTTTGCTGTCGGCTGAACTTAATCAGTGAATGGTGCGGACATTTCTTGTTTGTTGTGGGCTGATCTTAATATCTGAATGTTTCGGACATCTGTGATTTCTTGTCTGCGTTGGGTTGATCTTAATGAGTGATTGGTTCGGGCATTCTTGTATGCTGTTGGCTGAGTAAAGGTTTCGTGTACACTTTTTTTGTGGGTTGATGAGACTATGGAAGTGTTACTAGCTTCACCTTTCCGTGTTATTTTTGTTTAAAACGGAACGTTGACTGTCTCCGATCATATGCACGGGTTCTGGTAATCCGGTTGCTGTATTTGGTTAAAAAAAAGTTTCAGCATTACGCACGTTTAACACTAATTTATACATAATAATACATATGTACAAAAATTTGGTGTGCAGAGTACGTGAACGCTTGCACGTATCTTTAAAAGTTATGATACAAGTGAAGCAACTTTAATGCTGCTATCTGTAAGGGTATTTCGTTACAGTTTTGTGGATAATTTCTTATAGCGGAGGATATGTTAATGCTCTTGGTGTCTCAGTTAAGATAGTTAAAGTAGTGCTGCCCTTCCATCAACAGCCAAAGATTAGCGAAAAGATATGAGAATGATACACACTGTCTGCTGTACTATAGTGTGTTTTCTCCATAAAATTCTCTATGCCACCTGCTAACAATCACACTCTGTTTTGGACAAAAGATATGATTGTTTCATAATGGGCGTGTTCCCATTAACTGTCTCAAGACCTAGCTCAAATCATTTTCGAATCCTGGCGCCATATGACACCAACGATAATCTTAATCAATTCACCCTGTGAAATGAGGACCCAACGGTCGTTAGGCTCAGGGTCGGGATGAATAAACGTAGAGAGAACGCCATGCCGTTTGTAAATGTGTATATTACATTATATAACTGTTGTATATTAGACTTTTCTTTCTTAGTACCAGTGAAACAGACTTTGGAAAATAAGCGTTAACAAATATGTTTACTTCACACTGTCTTAAAAAGCAATTACTAGGATTGGGGTCAGACATACTCCTCGCATATAGGTATATTTAAATCAGATAATATATATATATATATATATATATATATATATATATATATATATATATATATATAGTGGAACGTGTCTGAAAGACCACCCGTCTAATCAGACCGATTCTCTGTTAAGACCAACCCGGAATGGACCGAAAGCATTCACATTGGTTATATTAACCTGCCTATTATGACCACCAGTGAATTAAGACCACTTTTGGCCAGTCTCATTGGGTCCCTGTGACACAGGTTTCACTTTAATTTTGATACATACAGAGATACAAATAAACAAGCCGACGGACAAATTGTCGAACAGACAGTATCACAGATATCTATACACTGGTGAAAATACTAACTGCTTCGACCATGCCTTCAGTTGAAGGTTTCACTCATAAGTCCCATTTGGGCCTGCTCGAGAACTTCAACGAAACAGTACTGACTTGACCACATGCATGGACTCAGGAGCAATATTTCACATGAATGAAAACCCCTGTTCGAGCGTAAAAGTCTCAGTGTTGTATATAGTCAAGCATTGTTATAATAATATATGTATTGCCTGTCAGTGCGGAGGGGTTGCTAAAGTTATAAACTTTTCTTGAATGCTTAGGAACACACAGGGCGGGGTATACAAGGTTGACTGTGCCCCAGACCCGACTTTAGATTTATAGTGTAAGGTATGTTTGTGTAACCTTCGTGGACCCGGTATCTAAGGTCATAACCCTGCATGAAGTCTATGTACCACACTTATACAGACGCATATATCCCAACAACACGTAGAACGTGCAGACAATATAATGATGCAGTTGTGCATGGTATGATAAAAGCATGAAATTTTGTACATGCGTTAGGGGAGATCTTAAGAAGCTTTAATTTTGGCCACAGCGACATCGCAGATCTAGGACCTAAAATACGTCAGCCATATTTCAATATGTGTATTCGGCTATTTAAAAAAAGTCCCTATAAAGCTATATTTACCAAAATGAACAATTGTATTTCTAGATATTATGCAGTTCTCTCTCTCTTAGTCTTTCTCTCTGTCTCTCTGTCTCTGTCTCTGTCTCTCTCTGTCTCTCTCTCTCTTTATACTTGTTTCTATGTATGGCTCTCTAGAGATCTGTCTCTCTCTCTCTATACCTATCTGTCGCGCGCACATGCGCGAGCTCATTCAGCAGGTACCAGTCATATATGCGTTCACACAATACTGCAGTATATGATTCAAGTGCTGACAGTCATATACTCAGTGTGCTTTGATCATCACCGTGAGTAATTGTATATAGATATATAAATAGGCCCGTGTGGTCATGTGATCAGAAGACGGAGGATGGGAGAAGCAGGAACATCTGCATGGGTAGCTCATGCAGATTGCCAAAAGATGAGTAATATTTTCATGAATAAACACACACACACACACACACACATAAATATATATATATATATATATATATATATATATATACTTCTTTAGGAGAATAGGTAATTAAAAGTAACGATAAGCCACAAATATTTTCGGTATTTTATTATCAAATAACTGGCTTTTCAGTTAGAAGTTAGGTAATAAAAACACTGCCATGGAAATTGTAGAACAGATATTACAGCTCATTACACATGCATATCTAACATATTTAATATAAAGAAAGCAAAGAAAGTTCCACGTTACTTCCATCATGACATTTGGCTGAGTGCGGCAAGGCCGTGTTGCTCGGTTAGTACCGGCGGATGTACCTGTACTTGGGCCAGGTAGACCACCTGTGTAAACAAACTTCAAATAGCACACCGCTAGCGACCTTTCATATACACCATCTCCCGTGTACCGTGTGCACACACCAGAGAGGACGCGATGTCATCAAATACCGTAAATTATTCGCGGAAAGTATTTTATGCCCGGAAACGCACGAGTACTCCTTAAAAACTATTTCTTTAATATTTATTATAACTAGATTAAATACAGTACAGCCAGAGAGCCCATGCCCTCGCCAACGTTGGAAAAAGTCAAGGCCTACCTCTCTTAATAGTACTAATTTTCTAGACCAGATGTCAGGAGCAGTGATCGTTCTTTATAAATTCTTTAAGACAGACATACAACCGTGAAGAAAATTATCATAAAATTATTTTTTTTATTCCGATAATAACTCAAAGACATATTTGAGGCCTTTTATGGTTTTTAAATCCACAAGCCATGCTACATATTCAAGAATGAAAAGTGATTTTAAATATCGTTGTTTCAATATACTAGCGGTACAACCTTATATCATTCATGCAGGCGACATAGGACATACGATTATTTTACTTTTTAGTCTGTACCCCCCCCCCCCCCCCGATGTTTCAAAACATTTGCGAGGTCAGGGTTAGGCAAGTGCATGAAATATGAGTAGAAAATATTCCGATGACAGTCTCAAGGCGGGTTTAACATTAGACCTGTATCTTCATAGAAGAAGCTGGGAGAGCGCTGGTGAGGTGACCACACCCTCAGTCACAAATTATTGTAGAATGACGTATGATGCACGTAGCCGTGAATACATGCATGGCTTTTATCAGAAGGGCATTCCTACGGCCAGTTTATGTGGTGTTAGACCTGGGAAAAAATTAATTACACTATTTCTTTTGTTTAGTTTTCTGTGAAATAATTTTCACCTGTATGGTCCTTTCTCGGCGAGAGTTTTCAGGGTTGGTATAGACTGTCATCTCCCATCAGTGGGACCACTTTAATTTTCAGCATGAAAGACGAAACCCCCCATCAGTCACCTTTGAGGTTTGAAGCGTACATCATAACCCTTCATTTATCAGTCGTTCACACAGGGACATGGCCGCGAAGCCTGGCACTTCAAAGCCCGCGTGTCCACTCTGTGGCCATACCGTCCTTGATAAACCACACACAATTTTACGCTTAGCAGCTGTGCATGATTTAATTGGATACCTAAATTCATATTAAGACAGACGTTCCCCCCTTTGAAAGAGAAGTCTGGTTGAATGAGGGATGGTTACGCGGTATATCACTCGTCTTGAAGGAGAAATTTTGCTAGGAAGATTTGGGTGAAATTGGATGAGATTTCTTCATTATCGGTAAGCTATTGTTATTACTGTTATATTATTTAAAACACTTGAATAAATGGTAACAATGTGCAGGCAGTTTTTAGCAGTTTTAAATTCTTTAAAAAAACGCTATACTGGTGTATTACCAATGTGTGAGCTAAAGCGATCCAGCTTTTTAAAGGCATACAAGGAAATCTCGAACAAAACAAACTGCGCATGCTAATGTTTATTTCCACTTTTACAAGAAAAATGCTTCGGGACTCGACCTTAAAGGTCAACGCACGACACTTACATGAATCTGCGCTTGAAATTTAACTAATTAAAATGTACCTATATGACTAATTCACTGTAATTATTGTCACATGATGTTGCATGGGTTAATCCTTCGTTTTAACTTTGCATCATACAATAGGTTAGCTACCTACATTTGGGGCCATATAAAATACAGCTGTACATTGTCCTGGTTGGTCAGTGAGATGACAAATCAACTCTGGTTGTATTGGACAATGTATATTTATGAAACCGAAGTGTTTGTACGATCGTCCAGAGCGGAACAAGCACGTTCACCGCCAACAGGTCGTATTACAAGTGTCCCCGTATGTGAAGTGTCTGTCGAATGTCATGACATGAGGTCAAAACAAAGCCCTGTCTGTCAATACAAAAGTGGCTACAGCATGGCGGTACTTTAAGTTGCTATCGTATATTGTTGACTGATGCTGTACGGCCGTGTGTCAATGCAACCCCATTCGATCTGACGTGACCTGACCGGGGGATGTCACAGAGTCAATGCGCATGCGTGATACGATCGGGACTTTGCGAAAATGTTTTTAAAATATTTGAATTGGCACGAGTCTATATTTGGGCATGTTTAGGTTCTAATCTTGAAGTATTCGTAAGCACAAGACAGCTTTGGCGGGTATGTTGAAATCCAACCGTATGCATGACTCAAATTTTCACGTATTTTACATGGTTTTCCTCAAGGTCAAGCAATCTTTGTATAGTCGTGAGGTTCTATTGGTCTGATAAATACGTGAATCGTGATTCGTATTTGATCATTTGATGATCTTGTTATTGTTTATATTTCTATAATTTGTTCACATTGAGTTATCATCATGTTCTTCTGTTCACTTGTATATAATTCGATTAAAGCTGCCCATTCCTTCGGCTCTCAGTGGATTAGAAAAGGTCAAAACAAAGGTGGATACACACATATGGGGATAATCATTCAAAATCAACCCAATTTTAACTTTCGCTTTGGCATGTAATGGAATTTATGCTTCAATCCCTAATTTATTGCTTTATTCTACTATAATTTGCGGGTGAGGGCGCGGTCATACCAAGAGAGTTCCTCCGGTTTCTACTGGAAAAAAAACCGGTCCAATAACCACCAGACTCTCGCCGCAGAGTCTTTGGAGTACTTTCCTACTATATTTTATAAAAAAAAATCGAAACCGCTCATGTCGACTGCCATTTGCTTGCAGAATTAAACCCAGATGTCGCAAGGGGCAAGTCGGAATTAAGGGCAGAGTACTATAACATTTATTTTGTATATCATATTATATACCACTCCGGGGTATGAAAACAATTTTTTGCACTGTCATATGTGTTATCCTCAATGTAAGTTTTTGGTAGATAACCATATGAACTGAACAAGAGAAAAGCATACTTCCTGGGCGCAGTAGGATACTATTAACAAGAACTTTATATGCTGGCTAACCTTCAGACATTGTGCAAGGAAAGTAAATTGGCCAGCTCTGTCCGTGAATTCCCGGACCTCTGTAAGTCACCACCAGATGGCGTGGTATGTACTTCATCACCGCCTTGACGGGTGGCCTTCAGTTACAGCATGTTCGCTGTCTGGTTGATGCTTCTGATCAGCTTCTCTGCTCCAGCCTGCCTGTCAGTCAAACAAATCTGCTGTATCAGCCAGCTCCCAGCAGAGAGAACAGAGAGACTCGGTTATACACAGAAATACACCGGCATTTCTCCCGTGCCTGGGACTAACTGTTGGATTGAAAGGAACGTGGAAGAGCTACTGGCTTGGCTGAAATAGTGCATTTGTTTCTTACAGAGATATTTCATTCTATTGGCAACCCCCGGCATGTGAAATATCCCTTTGTGCCGCAGCATCCCAACATAACTTAAACCGTATGTTAACTATCTTTTCTTTAGTCTGTCCGGTACAAATATTGCACACTGGTGCTCGGCAGCATATAACGCAGCAACTTATAGTAATAGTTTGTGTATGTTTATGTGAATATATTGTACATATTTATAGATTAGTTTAAGAAAATATTTATCCACAGAGCTTTACCTCAGATAATAATACGCACAGAAAAATCAGTATTTCGGGGATCGCTTTAAGTGTATTGCATTAAGTATTTTCCCTGAAAAGACTCCCCGATACCCAGACCTTTTATATATAAATATATATATATATATATATATATATATATATATATATATATATATATATATATATATATATATGGGTGTCGAGAGAGATAGAGATAGAGAGAGAGATAGAGAAGGGAAAAGAATGAGATTGAGGTAAAGAGACAGATAAGAAAAAAGTAAGAATCTTTCAAATAGAGAATAATTAGCTACATGAGCTGACAGTGTACTGACTCACGGTAAAAACTTGAGCCCGTGATATTCTGGGAAAGTTTCTAGTGGAGTCATCAGTTCATGAAACACCTGCAGATGACGAGTCAGAGAAGCTGAATCACCCAACAACACCTATTTTTACAACTGAATATATATTTTATTACATTCTTGTCACCATCTGCAGCAATTCGTCTTCTCATGCACTGAAATTCAGAAAAATAATGAAATATGACTGGACGACAGATTTTAAAATGACTTATCAATAATCACAGATCACCTTAGTATTAGAGATGGGATTAATGCCACGATGCAATGAAAAATACCTTATGACATGATTCATACATCTACTTGGGAAGCTTAAGACTAGACTTGCTCTATACTTGAGACTTTTTTATACTTATAATATTATTTTTATATATCTTTGTACATTGATTGAAGCTATAAAACAATTTAAAAACTAAAACGTATAAACGAACATACATGTATCTCACTTCCTATCACAAAATATATAGGTATAAACGCTATCCCGATAATGTACACCACTTAGTTTTACGAAGATACATAAATCTCATATCCTATCACAAAATATATAGGTATAAGCACTATCCCGATAATGTACACCACTTAGTTTTAAAAAGAAAGTTATTCAAGGGGAAGTTTCCATTTGATTTTTCCACTGTTATTTACAAATTGAT
The DNA here is from genome assembly GCA_026874595.1 of Sipunculus nudus. Taxonomy (NCBI): domain Eukaryota; kingdom Metazoa; phylum Annelida; class Sipuncula; order Golfingiida; family Sipunculidae; genus Sipunculus; species Sipunculus nudus. Next base: position 61,751,227 of record CM049317.1, on the reverse strand, counting down.
GGCTGAATTCCGCAAGATCTGATAGAATGGGCTGAAGGCATTCTCAACAGTTTAGTCTCACTTTACGCCACTATGAGGCGCCAGAGGCAGGCATACATGCGCCCATCACCTACATAGGAGTTAAAATTCACATTTGTTTTTAACATAACCGTTTTCATGGATGGACTGGGGGAGAAGTCTATTTATTATCTATTTTGCGGTAAACTTAAAAGTTTTATTTTCTTGATTCAATAATATTTGGTGATGTTTAATTGTACGGCCAATTTGGGCAAGTGTGTATGTTGGCTGCGGCAGCTGCCGTTGACAATTGACGACGGATAACGGGGACTCGATGGAAACGAATTGAACAATGATATTTGATTAAAATAGTTCAACATTAAGTCTAATTTTAATTTTTATATATGAGGATACCCTTCAGTTTCAGATTTTAAGCTTCGTACTGCCAGGACACGTCAAACTACACATGCGCAGGTCAATACAATTTTGCCTGATTAAGATAAAGGATCAGCATGAAATAGCAAGGTAACATCTATACCGTGACTCTTGTAACCTTATATCCCAAGTGCCCTGTTGTACCTTTTGCTAGAACCAGTAGTTCACAGTTAAAAACACAGTTGGCATCTCTGTGCTTTACTGACTGTTATCCCGCGGTCTTTCCCCTTTCATGTAGGTAGGGACCTCTAGAGGAAGGAAAGGAAACTAATTCTGCACAATAGGAGTAAAACAGAACTTCAAAAATTGATATTCTATTTATCTTGTTTTATTTTTAGAATAAACTAATTTATTCTATGCTCTGATGCAGTTTTACGTCAAACTAAAACACCACCAACCAAGACTAAGCAGTCAGGGGCTCGTGATGATTGTTTTGATTAAAAAGCAAGGGCATTAATGTCTACTTAATGTCCCGCGCCTTTCACTGTAAAACGCTCACTAACGGACTGCATACATAACTTCCTACCGTGCGCGGGCAATCAGATCAAAAATAATGTTTTATACGAATAACAATAAAACTATTTGTAAGTTCCTTGTGCTCGAAATACCCTGTATGTACAACCTTGTTAGAAGGTTTATAACTTCCCGGTAATTGGCGCCCATCTGGTGTTAATAATACACGAGCATTAATCCACTAACACTGCGTTAATTTAATCAGGACAGGCCGTAAAGTGGTCGTCCAAGGTTGTTATACGCTTATTGTACAGGGGAGTAAGGTTAGAGGTCACGGGTTAATGGCTACTACTGCCAAGCACATGTATATAAGTAAAAAATGTAATATACTGAGGCAGCTCCAAGTTGTGTTTATAAAGACCATGTCGTTATCTACGACCTTAAGAAATTTATTCTACATTGAACCGAAATAATTCTAAACTATTAACGAAAAGGCTATGGTGTTAGGGGCCTACATAAATATTTTTTTTGGGGGGGGGGGGATGGGGTGGGGGAGGGGGAGGGGGTGGGGGAGGGATACATCCACAGATACAAGTTAAAGATGTGATTATTTGAATTTTATTTTCATGCGAATAAGCGTAAACTGTTAATTTTCAGTGTGGAAAAAATATAATATACATGCATCTAAATTAATATTTGGTGTATAAATGCATTTGTTTATGAAGGCTGACCGTGTGCATCATCGGTGGTGTTGGGGGTCTTTTTTGCGATTTCTTATCGTCTGATGGATGGTGAACTAGTTATCTAAACAAATTTGGCCTTGCTGCAAATCATGCTTAAGTGTCATGGTCAGGCAAGCAATAACAAAGCCTTTGGTGCATCGGCATCAAAGTACACCGCAATCTTCTAGGTTATCTTTACAGAGGTAAGCCCAAAGGCGAATTTATGCCGAGCATGCGCGCTCCACGCGCTGATATAGATCACACGCGCACGATCTATACCTGAGTACAATATAAGCAGGTAGGTGTTATCACCTGGGCATGTTTACGGTGACAAGTAACGTATCGGTATTAAGTGGAGTTATTATGCTGCAACCACGTGCACTGTATTGAATGACTTCCGCGATCACAGGTAAACACAAGTTAGATTAAATATGTTAGCAATCTGGTGGGGAAAATAAAAAAATGGTTGTTTGTTATTAAAATTACAATATATTAATGTACAAACAATAAAATATTCTACTGGGAAGTAAAGGACACCAAGATAATATTGAAACTGAAGTTCCCGAGAGAAAAAAAATCCCAAGTAGACGCGGAGGCAATAAAAACAAGGAAGGATGCTTCTTAATTATTTTTTATTGACACTTTTACTTGTGATGCCAGTGGATATTTCCGTTCACTTTCTGATCTACGTTTATGCAACTGTCAGTAGGGCGGATTAATGTGCCCCACCCCAGCTCTTTTCGAATAAAAGGGTTTGAATAAATGGAACAATATACGCTTAATCCCCAAATACAGTTCCCAGACTTTCTTATATATTAGTATATAGGGTTATTCGTATTAAACCCTAATTATTACCACTTAAATACGTATCTATGTGGGTATTCTCTATCCTGATTACGGTACAAATACCACGATGCCTTTGTTTATGAGGCACGACCATTTTGCGCCAAAGTGAAAGTCAAGTGAAAGACAAATTGTGTTGCATTCTGTTGTCATTATAACATCAAATCTCTGACTCACTACAAAGTAAAACACCTATCCCCCCTTTTTTGGTCGTAAAAAACGGCAGGGTCTTTATAAACTTAACTTGGAGCTACCTCAGTATATTTTATTATTGGTCCATATATATATATATATATATATGTGTGTGTGTGTGTGTGTGTGCAATGTTGTAACTGGATATAACATGTCCCCCAAAAAAATCCTCTTTCCGACCCTGGTCTGTATCTCGGTAATACATACGCAAGATATTATTAGAAGTTATAATACAAAATGTATAGTATTTATATTAGATATAAGTTTCATTAGACGTTATAATAGGTCTATAAGTTATAAGAAAATTGTAACTCATTATAGGCATTGAACTTACATGCCCGCTTCCCTCTGTGTCATAATGAGTTGATTAAACCGGTTAAATATTCTTTGTATATCTTATGCAGAATTGCACAATATACAGTGAAAAGGAGGTGTACACACAACTGCAAGGGCTAATGCGAATCATTACAACCAAAGGAAACATATGTAATGTTATAAGGCTCCACTGTGTGTAACATAGAAGTTCCTGGTTGCACAACATCTGTATAAGATAATGTAGGATGACAGTTACATAATCGTACCGTATACAAAATCGCCAGGCAGAATATTATCAGAATATAAACTCTCTTTTGTAACCTTTGTCCCGTGAAACCCGGTTTATTCTCACAACGCCGCGATGTGGAATGTTCAGGTTACCTGCCTATCACACAGAGCTGGCTTTGATTACATAATGTACATAAATACAGTGCTAAAATGGTTTATCACAACACGTTTGCTATGGACTGCCGTTAGAAAAGTGGTTTTGCACATAGCATAATAAGGTTAGTTAAAGTATATACATTGGCATATAGGTGCCGCATGCATGGTACTCCCTGTATTATATTTAGAAAAGATTATATAAGATAAATTTGCTGTAGAACATAAAATTGCATATTTGATGAAACAAGTTTTCCTTAATGGTCTTTCAGGTTATAAATACGTACTTTTTGTGTCTGGTTAATTTTGCGAGAGCTTAACACACACACACACACACACACACATATATATATATATATATGTGGTTTTATCATTAATTTATCTTATCAAGGAAACTCCATGCGGCTTGTACATAACGTCCCCGCCGTGATAGGTGATAATGCAGGCGGGTCCTCCATAGATTACGATTGTGGTTACGTGTTCAAAGTCTCGTTTTAAATCTATCAACCAGTGATCTATAAATACGTCCTCCAAATATATAACTTTGTGTAACAGAGCTGCCGTATATGGGCATGTTTAAAGAGGTGGTACAGCCCATATATGAAAGCCTGATATATGTAGACTATAAGGACAGACCCTCTACAGATCTGGCACGCGTTATGTTAACGTAATTACAGGAGGACACGTGGCTGTATTTATTTTCCCTATATAACATCTATAAAACACCTGAGGTTTGGGCCTCTTTTAAATAATTTTCAAAATAAATTCTGATATTAAACTTTTTTTTACCTGAGAATTTGTTGTTTCTTCAGTCAAACAAGACCAAGAAAAAGGGGGCTTGTGTATCTCATTTTTTAACCATCCTGGCCCGAATGCAGTGAAGCCCAAAATACCCCACCAAGCAGTCCCAAACAAGCATTTGGACAACATCTCTTTGATTGGCCATAGATTTTTTAAAAAATGACCAATACTGTCAATTTTATTGGAAATTATGCTTAACATACTTAAAAATCAAACAATGGGGTGTTTTTGATGCTCCAGCACATGATGGCTAGAGCCAACCAGAAAAAGCCAGACCATTTGCTACTCTCCTTCAGGTTCAGGGCTTGGTGACCCCAGGTCATGTAAACAAATAGGACCACGTGACCTTAAGAAACACAATTTTTTTTGCCCCCTATTTACATGAAAGCAAACTATAATGGCATGAAAGCGCTATCAGAATTCAAAGTTACAGGATCCTATCACTAAAAAATAATATTTCAGAGCCCTATAACTATCCCATTATCTAGTGCGGTATACCTGACAGTGGCCACTGTGAAAAATCAAATATCATTCTGCAATTATTCTAAATTTATCTCAATTTTCTACATCAGAGGCACTATTTACTTAGTGCTAATATCTAATACCCCTGATATGTTATTAAAGACCAAATTGTGTGGGAGACATATCTGATATGCTCTGATTATGTCAGACTTAGAAAAAAAGCATGATTTTCAATATAGTTTTGGTATCTGGGTCCATCCAACCTGGACAGTCAGGTTTATAATAAAATATGCTGAAAAGTACTCTGGAAGTACAGTGTCATGGATACCTGACTCTAAGAAATTGATGAAACAAGAGTCTGTAGTGAATATTGTTGCCTGATGACTGTCTTCATTTCCAATGCCTGCATGCATGGTATCTGGGCAAAACAGCAATTCTGAATTCAGTCACTGTTGATCTTCACCCAACATTTAGAAAATGAGTTTCTGGATCTGAAAATACATCAGATTATTTCACATTATTAATAAAAGATGAAAATATAATGATGTGTCAGTATTATTACTGTTATAAGTATAACGTACTATACATATAAGTATATATATATATATATATATATATATATATATATATATATATATATATAAATTACAAACAATATACATATGAACATATATATATATGCATATATTTATATATATATATAAATTTATATACACACACACAATTACTGGTGACAGTTGATCCATGCTGTCAAATAGGGAAAATGCTATTCATGGGAAATTATTCGAGCCTGCTGTTATACAATACTGCACATACTTGCCATATACCATTGTTTTTTATTCATTGAGGCCATTAAATTCACCAAATGACACATTTTAACTACACCATGTATATTTTTTTGCAACGAGTTAACATGCACAAAATCAATGTAAAAATAAAACATGATATAAAGAAACATGGTAAGTCAAGACATTTGGCAACATCAAATTTGGCAAACAAATGGGGGGCAAACAAATGGGGGTTTATAAATAAATAAATAAATATATATTTACATATATATATATGTGTGTGTGTGTGTATACCCAGTCATGAACCAAAAGTAGAAAAAAATTAATTTCCTCTCTTCTACCCCCCCCCCCCCACCTGTTCCCCTGTTCCCTTATCATTCTGCCCCCCCCCCCCCCCAAATACGGCCATTCACCCTAAAAGTCATCCACACCACTCCCAGTGAAATGCCGACACAAATCTGGCACCAAAAAATGTTGTTTACCTATTGAAATCAGCCCTAGAATTGTAATCCAGTCTTGTTATCGTATGAAGATAGAGTGACAGTTCATGTTTCTTACCTGTCAGGTATCCGCTTCCCAAAACCAAGTTTTTCTCATAAAAACAGCCTGGAAATAAAGAATATAGTACTTGAATAAGCTGGAAAGACTCTGAACATCAGTTCAGGCACAATTTTGTGGTAGCGATCAGCCTGTATTATCACCCACATTGTAAAGACAGGTTTTTGTGAAGGACACGTGGCTGTATTTATTTTCCCTATATAACATCTATAAAACACCTGAGGTTTGGGCCTCTTTTAAATAATTTTCAAAATAAATTCTGATATTAAACTTTTTTTTACCTGAGAATTTGTTGTTTCTTCAGTCAAACAAGACCAAGAAAAAGGGGGCTTGTGTATCTCATTTTTTAACCATCCTGGCCCGAATGCAGTGAAGCCCAAAATACCCCACCAAGCAGTCCCAAACAAGCATTTGGACAACATCTCTTTGATTGGCCATAGATTTTTTAAAAAATGACCAATACTGTCAATTTTATTGGAAATTATGCTTAACATACTTAAAAATCAAACAATGGGGTGTTTTTGATGCTCCAGCACATGATGGCTAGAGCCAACCAGAAAAAGCCAGACCATTTGCTACTCTCCTTCAGGTTCAGGGCTTGGTGACCCCAGGTCATGTAAACAAATAGGACCACGTGACCAGGAGTACAAGAGGCCGGTGTATAAAGGTTCACGCCCGCGTTCAAGGAGCCATGTTTATACTACAGGCAGCGTCCGTAAACAGGAAATTTAGCTTTATGCTGATTGGCTGTCACGCTCCACTGGAACGTAGTGAAGCGTGAACATAAATATTCCGGACCTGTATACCTGCATATAGACTTTGTAGTGGATACTTTGTGGTGTATGTATAATGTCACACCACAACTGCTGTCATTGTGTATGTGAGAAGTGTCACATTGCATGCTGTATACTTGGACTATAGGATTGATCTATACATGCATGTTTAAAAGAGGTAAGCTACGTTACATTTACATTAATATACATATATATTATAAACCATGGTACAGGACTGAAAATAAAAGGGTCATTTTTAAGAAAAAATCTATTTTAACTTCTTACTTCTTGATTTATTTTTGTCTTCATAAAAGTATATAAGTATTTCAAAGGAGCGTTCATGGAGAGTACAAGAACACACTTATTACTAAGGGTTTTTATCAATAAATTGCAATTTTAATGCATACTTTAACAATCAAAGCATACAGATTATTCCTGCTAGATTACATATTATTGCACTCTTCAAATGTTAACAGAAATAATACATATGCTTTAATTCCCGCTGCATCGTCGCAGAGTATAAAGTACGCATTTAATAATGTCTTAACACTGAATAAACCTTTCCCGTCACACCAGCGACATCTATTGGCGAAAACTGGCATTAAGTGTTCGGGTCATTGAAAACGTAAGGTCATATGTTGACAAAAATCAGATTATTAAAGTACGAAGGTATTAATTATTTTGAAGTGAGAGGTTTCTGGGGGATTCCCTTTTTTGTATCTCAGACCACGTGACAACAACGAAAGTTCATTTAACACGATCACACTAGGCGACCACGACGCGTGTTGTGCGCATGCCCATTGAAGCTTTGGATTGATAGGTCCAAGGTGCAATCGAGGAGCATTCAATTATCCTTAAAATTTTTATGATGGAATTCTGGGATTCAGTGAAAAAAAAATTAAATCATAAAGAAGTGGGAGGGGCCAGTGCTCTCCTCAGTTAATCCAAGACATGAAATTGCTTGCATCTGCCCAAGTCTTATTTTGGGCATCATTTATGATCTTCACAAACTTGGAACTAACCTCTTTCGTAGTGTGTGTGTGTGGGGGGGGGGGACAATTCATTATATATTGTCTCAGTACGATACTATTTGCAAAGTTTGCATAGTTAATCGTATATACACATAAAATTAAACAATACTTCCACTACAGATATATACATGATCACAAAAAACACACATAAAACATTTGAACCTGCTGGTTACACCTTGATACACAGCAACAAAATAAACACAAGTAAACAATAATAAATATGGATTATCTAACTCATGTTAATTGGTTAATAGTAATAATTTTCTTGTTATACCAAAATAAACAAGTATACAATGGTAAATATGGATAATTTAACTGATGTTAATTGGTTAATAGTAATAATTATCCTGTTTTACCAAAAATAAACCTTTCATATATATTTATCCCGTTTTTGGAAAAACTTTGTCATCAGATAGCTCCAGTAATAACAGAGATACTTAACCATTCATTAACTCAGGATCAACACAACGTGACAGGGGACACACACGATGTTAGTGTGTATATGCGAGAAATGCTTCCTGTAAGACTTACAAATCCTGTTATAAAGAGAGATCGTCTCCCGCAAACACTACAGACCACTATTTTCCACTTTACAATATAAAGTGCGACGCCTCCCGTCAACAAGTTGTTCACTTGATCTGTGTTATTTTTGCTGCCATGTAAACACTCGGGTTAAGTGGTGTAGAAAAGTGCTCGGAGTGTTAGTAGTATATAGGTGAAGTGATGTTCGCCAAGGTTAAGCCGATGGTGACAAAAAGGAGAATAAATCAGTTTAATCTGCATAATGTTCATAATAAATTACTTCTGAAATGCTAGTGTGCACTTCTATATATATATATATATATATATATATATATATATGTATATATATATATATATATATATATATATATATATATAATATATGCCGTACACCATATAAAGCCATCAGTTCTCCCTGGTGCATGCAAAAGTATAGTGCGTCTTTCTCATGCGTTATTAAATCTATTTGTAATTGTTTTGTAATTGGCAAATGTGATCAGAGCTAGAAAAACAATGCCTATCACACGAATTTGTAACATATATATATATCTTATAATGGATGATGATGGCACTAAATTCTTGTCATGGAAGTTCTCTGTGGTCACGCCTCTGAAATGCCCATTTTTTCTCTTAAAGCGTGAAGGACGATGCCAAGTGTGTCCTTAGGGGATAATGTCCCCCATAAATCCTGAGAAATTTGAAATTATATCACGAAGTGTCAATCGTAGTGCGACATCTGACAGACATTTTCGTGTATCCACTGGGTGAACTGAACCCATAACAAACCATAAACGGATCCTGCCCAAGTTCCGAAAACCTATATATATATATATATATACTAGCACAAGTACGGATAATAAACTAGTGGATATAAATGACTGAGTGGCCTGCATACTTCAATGTGATATAGGTCGCTCATTTATAAATCTAGGGTGGGTGCTGCGGTTTTTATACACTTTGAACAGGTCGTTAACATACATTATCCACGGACATGAATGTAGTTACTCTATATACATTTACAATATGTATGTGTATTACGTTCACCTCTGGCTTAAGGATAATAAGCCTGACAAGACTCATTATGTGACGTTTAATTATGCAGATGATGAAGATAAAGCTATAAGGGTATATTAAGATATACAGCTATTGAACCAGTATCGTCGCCACATTTCAGTTAGGTCAAAACGGATTCTCGCTCCTGTAATTCTTCAATTTTTATTTTAATTAGGACCAGGTCTTCGGCAATGTTTCTAATTTGTGGTCTTGTCTCGATTCCTTAATTAATTAAAATGTTTGGAAATGGTATGGAAGCGGGACTAAAGTTTGTGTTGATTATACGTACCAGTTCAAGAATTTAAACGAATATTTGTATATTTCCTGGCAAACTTGCCGAATTCCAAGTATTGCCTCCCGACCGGAATGTTAAAAATATTTAAAAATACTGGCTGCTCACACTAATATCATGCAGGGTCCGTAGCACATAATTGGGCGTTGGCATATGTCTATATTCCTACACAGAGTAATTGTAGGCGGAACCGTTTTCCCATGATTTTGTGCTGGAGATGAATATCAATGCGGACAATTATCCTTCTGTTTTGCTGCTTTCATATATTTCTGTATGTATCAGCCAACGGCCGAATAGGGTCACCATTTTCCTCTGCATGGCTCCCACGTATAACTAATACCTGTTCTTGCCCGTTCTTTGCATCATGATCAAGCAAACACTTTTTTCCCCTGTTCTTGCTCATACTAGTATTTCTTGGGCATTTTGACAGCTATAATGTTTTTACCCTTCCTCATATGAAGGGGCTTATTCCAATATCCCAAGTGTATTAACTAACGACAATTTCCTGAACCTTTCATTAAAAAAACAGGTCAGAAAACGCTGATACCACCACACACAAGCTGTTCGTTTTGTTTATATTTAATTGTTTATTACATGTGGGGGGGGGGGCTTGCCTAAATAATCCAAACACATTCAGCAAGGACATCTGGCAGCCAGTCACACGAACCAGAGTTTTGCAAAGGGCGTTTGGCAAATAGTGGTACCCTACATTTTCCGCACGTGTGCAACCGATCACCTTAGATTATATGGTTTTGCTGTTTGTCAACATTGCTACAACAGCTTTTAGATAAACGAGCTCAAACGTTCCTCACATGGGCGTTATATTAATTAATATTTACAGTGAGTATATATAAACCAGAAAGCACACAAGTTGACTTGTATATAATAGGTATAAGTGATAGCTTGCTTTAAGTAGCCAGTCCTGTTGTAACTCTTTCTCGTCACGGTATTCCACTATTATCTGTCGCTACGGGTACGATTTCTTGGACACTATCCTCGGAGTTTATTCGTTTCGCCTTTTCCCTGCCCTCATCAAAGGACACGTGGCTGCATTTATTATTTTCTATATCACATCTACAAAACACATATACAAAAAAAGTTTGGGCTTCTTTTAAATAATTTCCAAAATTAATTATGATATTAAATCTTTTTTACCTGAGAATATGTTGTTTTTACAGTCAAACAAGGCCAAGAAAATCTGGGCTTGTGTATCTCATTTTCTCACCATCCTGGTCCGAATGCAGTGAAGCCAAAATTACCCCTCTAAACAGTCCAAAATAACCATTTGGACAATATGACTTTGATTGGCCACAAATTTAAAAGTATTTGACAGATATCATTTATTTTGTGTGAGCTTATGCTAAAAATACATAACAATCAAACAACAGGTTTCATTAAAGGCCTCTTGCCATAACGGCTAGAGCCAACCACAGCAGGCCAAACCATTCACTACTCTCCTTCAGGCTTGGTGACACCAGGTCATGTAAACAAATCGGACCACGTGACCTTAAAATCAAACCCTGACTGATCCAGCCTTTGCAAGGCCGCACTTCTGGTTTGTAAGCCCTTAAATCCAGATGTCCCCAGTCGGATCCCGTATGGGTATCCTGCAAGTGTTAAAAATTCTTCTGTCCTTTACTTCGTCGGATTTCCTTCTGTTTCCTCAAATACGCCTATAGATATCTTTCTCTTGTCAAAAAGTACGGATGCATGGCCCATTTGCGCATGGCGATTCACCCACTTTCAGCCTTTTAAGACCTATAAATGCATGGAGTCTCTTGTCAGCTGCAGGTCACCAACCGTTTAGAAATAAATATTTGGTAAATTGTTCAAAACAAAATTTGGTTCAGCTTTTATATTTGTTGTATTCTGGTATTGCTGAGTTCAGTACGTATAAAATATGTAATATTTTCCATCGCTTTGACAGGGTCTCTCTCTCTCTCTCTCTCTCTCTCTCTCTCTCTCTCCTTACACTGCATGTGGTCCACTAGCAGTTGGCTCGGTGTGAACAACCACAACAAACATCAAATTCAGGAGAAAAACTGTGTTTCCATGTATTCAAACCTAGGATACCAGGACTGAAGTGTTTGTTTAAACAATAAAGCCGTGTACAAGCCACTCATGTTTCAATCATGATGCGATATTACCCGTAATCTCCATGTTAGCTCTGTATCAACAAAAGTTTCAAGTGTCCGAGCGGTAAGGCTCGTCCGTGGGGTCCAGCGAGGGACATTATGTTTGTTTAGATGTCTATGGTCTGATGTAGTACCACCCCCACACAATCACTGTCCACTGGCGTGAAATTGTTTTGACAGGGACAAATTGACGGCCACAGTCCATGGTGGCCATCCATTTTGTAAGACGAAGTTTCAAGGCTGACAAACGGCAGACGCGCGTGATCTGTTACTGTCGTCTGCTCTGTTTGGATCGTCTACTCGGTACTCGAGATTAACGGGTGTTGTTGTTATTCACAGGTGACCGCGTCTGACCGACGGATAGCTAGCAGCAGAAACAAGACCAGAAACCCAAAAAGGTACGTGTTTCTAAACAAACATACACTAATCATCAAATGTTCTATTTATAAGCTGATAAGTACGCACAGGATGTAGACTTCTTGACGGTTAAGTCGCGATGTGTTATATAAAGGAATAAGAAAACAAAACAGCGTGATTCTATGTTTATGTGTACTATTTGAAGGGATTTTGATGGTTTTAAAACTGGGAATTAGCAACCGAGCCCGAGTCTCTCCATAGATAAAAACAGACGCTCGGTGGTTCATGTGTCCCAAACTGTCCTAGAAACTTATCATACGAGTAGACATCCTGGTTTCTATAAAACACCTCTAAGAGCGAATACAGTATTAAAAATTACGCTACCAACCCAGGAAGACTTGAAAGGATGCAGTGGCTGAAGAGGTGGGGAACCTTGACCCACCACCCTCCCATGGATCTGCTGAATCTGGGTTTTTCCCCTCACCTCTGTCGAAAAATAAACCTGCTCTCGGTCGTCTTAGGAAAATTTATAAAATTTCTCTTCTTTCAAAAAGAAACCCTGTAACGCGGAAAAAAACTATAGACAAAGTTTTCTGTAGGAACACAGATTCGAGGCTACGGCTCTGTTACAAAATTGATTTTATACAACGAGCATCTTAACGATTATCTTGAGTTACTGATGGAGAGATTTATATATAACATTAACATATTATTATCATATTTACATAGTATTGGCTAATATTCGTAAGGACTTTGGTCAAGATTCCAAGAAGACTGTGTAATTCAATTGCATGCTTAAGTCGTGATATAACGGCTATTAATAATAAGTTGCCCACCGCTCATGTATGGTATCATACTATATATTATATACTATATACACTAGAGGGTTTCACCTGATGTGACCTACTATACCATATTATAATATCACCATATTATAATTACAGTACATATGTTTCGCGCCATTTGTAGCGTCTTTAAGGCATGTGTTTCCTGAACATGACCTATATATATATGAGCCCGCACGCCCCGTTTGCATATGCTTGTCTAATGCTTATCTAAAGTAGGCCCCTATCATATGACAGTCAGATAGCATTGTCCTCAAGAGGTCTTTAACCATAAGCCACAGGTACGTTCGTGTGTGCGTGTGTGAGTGCTGGCTTTATCCGTGATACACGTGAGACAATGTGACCATTTCAACTTTATTCTTGGATGTTATTTACATTGATATGGAAACAACGTAATCAGCTACAGGATCATCTAAGGTGAGTACCGGGCGCATTTAAAGTTTATAAAAAACCGGTTGTTATGTTCAAGTTAAGGTATATGGGACACTTCTCTTTGTCCACGCGCCATCGATGTCTCCAAGTGGCTTTCGGCCAGCGACATACTAGTATATCAGTTTGGCAGCATGCATAATTGTTGATTTTTTGTAGTCTTGGTAATTTTGACTAGTCGTTCCTAAACATTCTGTGATGGAAGATAATACACAACATTCTCTATAACACATGTAGCTGTTACTCCATGTTTTCCACTGATATAAGAGTGATTTTGAATTTCATTTTGGATACTTTGATATCACAGATTTTAAGACATTTGTCTATACAGCTTTCTTCTGATCTCATGATTTTTTTTTTATATTTTCCCTCCAATACCTGAAATATTCGAGTATCACTTTGGCTTGTATATATGTATGGATTGAATTTTTCCTTTGACATTAGGTTTTCGCAGTTTATTTAAATAGTTTGTTCCGGTTGTGTTACAGAAATTTCAGATATATATAAATATATATCGCATGATTTATTTTTATTTAGAATTGATTGATAACTCTCATAATAGTGGGTCTTTCAGTTTGCCCTAGATCACGTATCGAATGTTCAAAGTGAAACTCCATGTATAATACAAAGCGTATTATTTATTATACTGTATATAACCTCTCTTCAGAAGCCGCATGCAACCATGTCGTCGGGACACCAAAATCGCATTTTAATGTTGTAGGAGTAAATTACCTACTCAGCGTATAGTTCCGTGGGTTTATATACGGTGCCATCGTATGACATGATTGATGAGGGTTTGTTCTCATGCACTTATTAATGGCAACCCATCACACGGTAACCTGCCAGGAATTCCACGCACGCGTCGTGAGGGCCAGGGTTTTGTGAGATGTTGTCCTTCCCTCGGCACGGCTCCGGCAAGCTGATGGGTCTGTTGACAGTCACTTGTTGCCTCTTGAGTGACACTTCTGTCTATTATTATGCCGTCAGGAAATGCTGGCTGGGCTATTTTTGGAATAGCTTACAGGCTGCATATAGGATACTTGCACTTTCATAAACAGTAAACCTGTACACGTGTATACACAAACAAGAATATATTAGATGTTGTGATTTTTCAATATAAGAATCTTGGAATTTTATTCGTTTTATTCACCCCTCGTTTCCTTTCGTATTGAATATAACATCTTCAGTACCTGATATGGCGTACCTTTTAATATATTCGTTAATTTTGTAAATATTAATATTGCAGTGAATTTATGAATAAACCCAAATATTGCCATTCCTGTTACCGTGTGCAGGCTTGGTTACAATTATTAAGGAATTCCCTCATTGATGCAACGGCTTGCTTGCAGCGCACCTGGTGGCTTCTGATACACATAATGTAGGTCAAGTTTTTTATGAAATACCATACGCATGCAAATAGGATTCAACCGCATAAGGGAAATTTTCCCTCTGGCATGGTGGGCGCAACTTACGACCATTGCATGGCCTGGCTTATGACGTAAAAGTTGATGTATGACCCCTGGTTTTAATTAAGTCTTCCTTATAATCAAATAAGGTGAATCATTACAATACGCCATGCAGCACGATGAGAGAAAATTAGAACGTGCATCATCATCATCACCACACTTTTTTATTTGATGGACCAACAGTCAACAGTTGCCTATAACATGCATCCACGCGATTAATAATTGAGTCATGCTTGATTAGCTCGTTTCAACCACCAAATATACGTCCCAAACAGCCACAACGTGAGTCAGTCTCATGCACATTCGAGCCTTTAGAAGCCCTGCGGGTGGCTACGTGCGCGTGTGAAGCCATTTGTCTGCCTGTTTTACCGAACGCTTAATTGTTGGTCTTTTTTTCTGTTGCCTTTCCACACAGTGGTCTTGTAAACCGTTATATCCCTCAATTGAAAAGGAAATAGCTTTATAGGCTTGTGCCTGCCGAGATCTAGTCGAAGTTGTAGTAATTGGAGAAATATTCTGCTAAAAATTCGGTTGTGTTACTATATATATAATAGAAACTGGCCTGTAGATGATAGCAACAGCAATTTATGTATAGAGTAAAACCTCGCCTATCAACCACCACACTTTAGTTGCCATCTCAAAATAACGATCACTTGTTCAATGTCCCTATCCTTTTTTTCTCTTTATCTTAGACCTCGCTTAGACGACCACCTCGAAAATGCGACCACTTTAACGAGGACCTGTTGGAGGTCGCAATTTGAAAGTTTTACTGTACCTTATACTTCAGGTCTGCAAAATTTACCATTAACAATAGGAAAGGTTCTGATTCCTGTGAAATGACGCATATATATATATATATATATATATATATATATATATATATATATATATATATATATATATATATATATATATATAAGATCAACATTTTGTTTTATTATACCCCCGCCAGATGGCGAGCGAGTGACTGTATTACATGTATCATGTTTTCCTCTTGGTTATTTATTGATAGTCTGTTATCAATTATACTCGAAATGTTAATTGTTATCAGCGAATTTTTATCTAATTTTGTGGAGCTTTAATGTATATCATCCACAGAATAATCCTATCAGGGTCACCTATATATATTCGTTGGTATTAGGGGCCGCTTTTGTCCCATATATAACTCGCTTGTGATCAAGCCATGGCGTTGGTGTAACAGTTACTATTTTCTATGCAGCAAAAAGAAAGGCTTGATTGATACACAAAAATGGTCTTTTCAGTTTAACATATTTTAGTTTCAAATATACTAATAAAAACAGCATAGCATACATTATTATAGCTTGTTAAACGGTAACATCATTCTTATATTAACTCTCAAACCAATGGGAAGGGCGATAATGATGCATCATTAACATCAAAGGACACATACTCGCGATCGCATATGTATTCAATTAATCATGACCCTGTTTGATATATATATATATACCTTCATTACACGGACCTGATTAGCTGCATGGATACAGTAACTGAACAAGGAAGCCTGTTCACGCTGCATGTACTGACATGTCTATATCATGTCTACTTCTTTGGGATTATGATGTTGTAAAGGGGGAAAATAGAAACTGGGTCTCATGTGGATTCCATCCCGAAACCTGTCACATACAAGTCAGATGTTCTATCCGCTTCGCCAATAATGTAAGCTTCACTAGCAGGACTATAAGGGGAACGCTTTATGTGCTCCGTTACTTTCATGCAACCCCCCCCCCCCCCCACCACCTTCTCCGGGAACGTTCTGTCCCCAGAACTTTGGTAACTATCCCGGGGGTCACACAAGTGAACTGGGTGAGGCATAATGTCACAACACCCACTCCGCGGATCCCAGTTCTGACACCATTGTATAACGGGTGAAAAACAAGAGGACAATATGGATTCGAACCCATAGCCTGTGACACAAATACCGCTTCGCTTCTAAAGCAAGCTTCACTAGCTCACTAGCAAGGCTAGAAGGAACACTTTTGTGTGCACAATTACATTATTATATTAGGGCCACGCCTAAAATAGTGAGTTATGAAGCGGATTACATGGAGTGTTAATCGATAATCACTAACAACTTTCACTAAAACGAACAACATTATTTCACAGTGTAAACTTTTTTTTTCGGTTAATGGTTTATGGGTCATTTGTATTTCGGTCATTTCGCCAACACAGGTATGCACTCGTTACAGAGAGTTCCCGTAAGGTATGTAAAGAGAAATGAAGACAATCTGTTGGATACGTGAGAGGCATTTGATCCCGTTGACCCGTTGTGTGGGAACAGCAGCTTTGACATCGTTAACAGACGGCCCGGGTCTGCTGTCGCCCGACAACGGCCTACAGTCAGCGAGCAGGCTACACCTGGGGTTACTACAACTTGCAGGTGGGCCCAGCAGGACACCTGTTAAAAAATCTGCCATGAGGCAAAGGTTTACACGTAGCAACAGCAAGAAATAAAAGTGACAAGGTGTTTAAGGGAACTTTAAGAGAGTATATATATATATATCTCAAGTGTGGGTGTTTCACTTTTTGCACGATTCGAGTTGTCAATCAGTGAATGGGAGTGGGGTTTATAGGGAGTGAACTTGGGGAGGTGTTGGCCATACCCCGCCTCGAGTACCGTGAGAATATTTTCTCTTACATATATCCATATATATGTGTGTGTATTCTGCACTTTCAGCCAGTAGAGCCTATACACTAAAAATTTAGTTCTTTGTCTCACGAATTCCAGCTTACTTTTAACAAATTGAATGCAGGTTACAACGCCATGCACACTAATGATGACAATATAAAACTTATATCGCTGTAAACAAACGGACTTCAACACCGTTCAAGCCACGTTTATCAACACCAGACATATTACATCACCGTCACCTGAATTGGGATGGGCAACCGTTAAAACCAGCTAAACCAACGCTTGCAGTCCCCATAATCCATGCAACTAACAGTCATGAACTACCATCGCCCCTGCCTAAACTATCATAATCAGCGTAAGCATAAAGAAACACCACACATATGAAACACACGGGTACTAGTATCTGAATCATCTTCACAAGTTAATTAAACCACCATGAACCACCGCCGCTATTATGCTGTGTTTCCATGTGCATGAATAGATGCGAGAAAAATAGCTGTAATTCCGTGTGCGCGTGAATTGGCAGACGGACACACACACACACACACATATATATATATATATATACGTATATACAGTGGTTCAGGCAGGTCCTCCTTAAAAACATGGAGTGACGTCATTTTACCTCGAAACCCTGAAATCACGCAGACCCTATGAGGCTCACGCATATATACGCTTACATACACCCGGAAACACTACACTTACCAAATCATATGAGCCATTTTACGCATATTCACATTTACGCGCTCGTGGAAATACAGCTTAATGCTGTGTGCATTTAAAACCCCCAATATCAAAACATCAATAAACACCATCAACCCTGCCGAAACCACCATCTGCCACAACTGTCACCGAATCAACCACCATGAGCCAATATCTCCTGTCACACCAACAAGATCATCATATGCTACCCCTAACACCACCGGAGCTATATAATGAATCACTTCAATCCAGTGATGTAGTATTGTCCACACCATCCGAGTCCAAGTCCGAGTCCTTGCATGAGACTCGAGTCCAAGTCAAACTTGGTGTCCCAGTCATCTAGAGCTCGAGTCCGAGTCCAATGAAGTCTCCTCATGCATTAAAAGAAATTGTGAAAAGTGGAAATTTGGGATTACCATAGGTATTTTTAGGACCCAGCTTCAATAGAAGCGGGTGCCCTATAGTAATCACCCCTTCTGTCCGTCTCTCTGCCCACGAATTCATTTCTGGATGATAACTCCCAGTTTCGATTCACCCCCCCCCCCCCCAACTAAAGCAAGAACCCTATTGATTTTGGGGTCATGAGGTCAAAGGTCAAGGTCTCAAGTTTACATTTAAAAAAAAAAAATTGTGGATGCATTTAAGCCAAACTTTCCACGCCAGTCTTTCCATTATACACATATAGGGCACCTGCCAACAGGAAAACATTTTTATCAATCTTGGGGTCACAAGTTCAAAGGTCAAGGTCACAGAAGCCATCTCTCCACAAATTCATTTCCAGATGATAATTCAAGGTGGGATTCATATATATGGATTTCAAATTTAATATATTAATGGCACCCCACTAAAGAACCCTATTGATTTTGGGGTCATGAGGTCAAAGGTCAGGGTCACAGTTCCCATATCTTTAAAAAGATTGTGGATGCATTTTAAGTAAAACTTTTCTTACACATACAGCTCACCTGCCAATAAACACATATCCCTTTCCCCATTGGGGTCAAAAGGTCAAGGTCAAGGGAGCCAGCTGTCTATGCATGGTTTTTCAAAACCTTTCATAACTCCAGTTTGGATTCACATATGGATTTCAAACTTAATATATATATGGCCCACCAAAAAAAGCAAGAACCATATTGATTTTTGGGTCATGAGGTCAGAGTTCAAGGTCACAGGACTCATAATTCTAAAAAAGTTGTGAATGCATTTTAAGCCAAACATTCCTTGCCATTCTTTCCATCTTGCTTTAGTGTTTATATACTGGTTTGGATTCGTTCCCTCTGTCTCTGCATGTAATCAGGTCCTTTATTATATTTTTTCAATCATCACTCAGCCCACACTAGAAGTCTATCGGCCTTTAGCGGGGCCCTTCCTAACCTGTCAGTATTCATCTAGTTATAATAGTTTAAACATGCTTTTCTTGTAATATTCTGTTTCAAGTTCACACATGTATATACATATTTTTCTTGTATACGTGACAAGCTTCCCATCTATACGGCACTCTAAATGGACTCTGCCTGCATGGTTTCTCGAGTCCGGACCTCCGAGTCCGAGTACAAGTCCGAGTCCCTATAAAAGAGGACTCAAGTATATTGTTATTTCTCCAGCAGGAGGTATTGGATTTATCGCCGTCAGTTGATTAGTCTATTGATTTGACCTGGTATCGCCATAATTTAATTGAATTTTGGAGGGTAATAATGGGATTACACCCAAGAAACAAGCCCTTATATTTTGGATGCAGATTGCACGAGCATGATGTTTTTAAAGCATGCTTTAACCATTGTGAATTAGGGTAATTTGTTGATCCCGGCCGAGGGCCAGAGCTATTCACCGGTATTTTGGGCCGCCCTTGTTCTGGAGAGCAGAGCTGACCTTTGATCAAGCCATGCTCTGTAATAAATAATATTCTGTGTTGCGCACACGAAAGTTTAATTAGGATCTTGGCGTAGGTATATCTGTGGTTTCTCACTACGTTTCTATCTGAATTTTAATCTGCCTGTAAGCATTGAAATAATCATAAATAATCCCCTCGCGAGGTGACTTTATATCCGAGCAAATGATGATCCGTACGCTACAGTGGCCTTTGTAATACAACAACTTTCTGGCTCCTTTCTATTTAAATTTAATCTTTATCTAAAATTATACTTTAGTAAATGACTCATAATCAAGTCCCTCGAGCAGAGACTTTGTATCCAAGCAAATGATGATCCGTAAGCTTCAGTAGCCTTTGTAACTCGCTATTCCTGGAACATATATTACAGGATTTGTTGTTGACCCATGGAGGCAACTTGTTCGCCTACGCTCACGGCGAGGGCTGAGTACTTTCTGTTCTAGCACAGACCATTAATAAAATCAGTTAAGAATTAATAAATATTTATGTTATGCACATCCAGCAATCATTAACGGGCTTGCGCTATTAGTAATTACCTTCATTTTATCATGGACGCCAGAAGACCGGGGCGGTTGTGTACACATTATCTTATGTGTAGTTGTCATGCAGACCCTCAAGTCAATCCTCACACATGCAAAACAGCTTACACAAGGAAGTTGGTAATATATAACTTGCAATGCTCCAGATGGATCACAGTACACCGGGCGGTATGACGACACGCGAGGCCAGCATAACAAGATAAAAGGCGACTAGTACGTTAAGCGTGGTCAAATCTCTCAGTGTCCCGCGCATCATAGGTAATTATTGGTGAAGCAGGCCGCGACCTGATCCGGTCAAGGTCGTCCCGAGTTCGAACTGACAGGTGTGCTTTGAAGCGAGGCGTGGTGCCGCAGTCGCTGAAGGCCGTGAATGATAACGCTAGGGACATTCGCAGTCTCACTGGAAAGATTTGCGGCAATTGATAACGTTTAGACGTACCTTTGTAACACATACCTGACTAACTTGAGTGAGATTACGTTGAACTTTGCCTGAAAAATGGGCCACAAGAATTCTACAATGCCGGCGGTAGGTCGTTAACTTATTTCTTTGTGTGCGAGTATGGCCAGATACTGGGTCGATCTGTTCATGCTATGAATGAATCTTTTGACCTGCCTTTTGTAAAGTAATTTGTTCTACCTTTCCATCAAGGTTTCGAGATAACTAATAAGGTCTTGGGTGTTTAAGTCAGTTATACTATGCAGTAAATGAAATGTTTGGAAGAGTCAGCAGTTCAGAATTGATTCTCTGATTAGCCAATAGAGAAAAGTAAACAGACGCCAGCAGGACGGAATCTATAAAACAAGATTGGAACACACGATGCTGTATGAAACACCCAGATGTTTATATGATGATATGTACGATTGCTTTTCATAGATTTTCTTGATGACATTGCGTTTATTGTATATCTGACGTTTACACGAATCAACCAAGCGTAATAAAAAAGGCTGATATACAGAAAGTACGATGTTCATTGCCTTTGTCTGATGTAAAACGTGGCAGGTTGATAGCTTAATGGTTTCCCTACATATTCGGCGGCAATATTAATGACTTAGCTTCTGCGTGTAATACATACATTTAAGTTTAATTCAGATAGATAATATATATATATATATATATATATATATATATATATATATATATGAGATTCCTTGAATTCACCAGGAACGCACAGTCAAACGCGTTAGTGTATATAGTATTGTTTCTCTACACGTGATTGTATTGTATATTTAAAGATTTATGACGTACGTTTAATTCAATATTGTGTGGTGGGTGCACGCGTGCGTTGGGATTTCGCAGCAAGTGATATATAGTTTTTTATAGGCATGTATATGTATATGCGTGTGAATGTGTGTTCATGGGAGAGAGAGAGAGAGAGAGATTCAAGGATTTTTATTCTTCTATTTATCAAGGCGTGTGTATATGTATTTGAGAGAGAGAGAGAGAGAGAGAGAGAGAGAGAGAGATAGTAAACCCAGGAAATCATGTAGATGCTACTTGTAATGTTAGAAAGATGGACGGATAGGAATCATAGGTAGATACAGAGAATTTTACTTGATACATCATATTTCATATGCATTAATTAGTGTGTATAGGACTGGGGGATGGGTGTTGTTGCAGCTACAGAATGAATCAGTTATATACCACCCGCATTTTGAACTAATCTCCAACACGCGCATGCACTGAGACATCACATTTGACTATTAAATATCAATGTAACATCCGGATAAAAAGTCCCGCCTACGCCATGGGAAATCATAAATATAGGGTCTTGACTAACTTAATTTGATCGGGTAACCTTCTGTTTAACCACATATCCTGCACATGTAACAGTCGCCCCCCACACTTTCACAATGTCTCGGTATAGATTACATCAAGATAAGAATCATTTAGAAACTTTCTCATTTGATGTTTCTGTCAAGGCGAGGTTAAGCGGGATGGCTTCCTTTTATTTTTCATTTTATGTGGCTGATGCAGCTGGTGATAACGCGTGTGATTTGTGTGATACATCCTGTTTACTTTAATCGTTTTAGCAACTACTAACTGAGTGTTAGTATATCATTTTGGATAATATGATATA
The DNA here is from genome assembly GCA_026874595.1 of Sipunculus nudus. Taxonomy (NCBI): domain Eukaryota; kingdom Metazoa; phylum Annelida; class Sipuncula; order Golfingiida; family Sipunculidae; genus Sipunculus; species Sipunculus nudus. The sequence continues at coordinate 61,728,523 of CM049317.1, read as the reverse complement.
TTAAAGGATATATACATGTATATATATATATATATATATATATATATATATATATATATATAGAGAGAGAGAGAGAGAGAGAGAGAGCTAGAGAGAGGTTCAGGAACTATGGTCGCAAGGTGGGTATATATATATGTGTGTGGGCCATGCATGCTAAGACCCTCTATATATAGAGACTGCCAAACTCGCATTATTTATCACAATTTTATTTGTAAATTAAATGAAAATTAAATTAAGTTTGAAGAGTAAATTGGTATATACAAGTCATGAGCGAAAAGGGCAAAGCAGAATGAAAAAAAAAATCTCATTACGCCTGTTCTATCGGTTTTGGAGGATGGGGAGGGGGATGGGGGCAGTGCAGCATACAGTATGTTTACACCAAAGAGATCCGGAAAAAAAAACTAGACAATATAATGAACAGGCCCGAAAGACCAGGTCGCTAGCTGATGACATGCAGAACATAAACCAAACCTTTTCCACTTTTGATATAGCACAACCCGAGTGAAAATAAATGTATAATGATGTCTATTCGTATAATATATATCATGATATTTATTGAAGCCATGTCATGCCATTCATGTCCGCTGTGCACTTTATAACGACAGGGCAGCTCTGATATATGTACAGTATGGTTCACCGAATACAGCTGCATTGCAGTTGAACTTGCAGTCTTTCTTTATCTCCATCTAACATAACCTCAAAGCGGTTCTGCCAGTATTCCACAATCTGCCTTTCAGCAAAATTCGTAAAAATATGCACTCCATTATAATTCATTAAAGATTTTCAAATAAATGTGTAAAAATTGTACATTTTATACATATATGATTATTAAAACAATTACTGTATTGAACACCATAAATATCGCCTTGTAAAGGTTGTGTATATATTGTCACTATTTAAGTAATTATATATTTATATATATATATATATATATATATATATATATATATATTTAAACCTCACAACCACCCCGTTTAGTGTCCACCTTAGAACAGCGACCACCTTTTACAGCACCCGTTCTTTTTCGCTCTTTATATAAGACCTCGCTTAGACGACCACCTCGCACATGTGGTCGTAATTTCGAGGATTTACTGTATATCATGTTACAATCTAGTTTGTGAATAGAATAAAGGTGAGGCGGTGTAACCCTTTGCTTTACAGGTTTTTTATTTAGCTGAGTTTTGACACTTTATAAGGTAATTTGTTCGATTGTTTAAACGGGAAAACGTTCTAAAATCCTGAATCCGTTGCTTGGTATGCAGGTTTTGATTCAGTATAATTTATCTGTAAGTTACCTAAAAGGTATACGTTACACGAGATTTTAACGAGCGAATGATCGCATTTCGCGAGTTCACTAAAAATGTTGTTTACCATGTATTAAATTATAGGATGAATAAAAAGCCTGCGTGTACCATGCCGGCAATAAAATAGCAGACTGGGGCAAAAGTAGGCACGTACGAAAACAATTCATTTAAAATATTAATTTTCCTAGACATGAGACGAACGGGTAAATAAAAAGCCGCAGGTCTTGAGTCTGTATAAATTTGTAGAGCTCTCATAGACCGACTGATCCTGAGATTGAAGGCTCAGTCAATACAGAAAATGTTGGTTTTTTTATGCCCCCGCCCACTTAATACAGATGCTGGCTACAGGTGCTGACGCACAGAGGTTCCCATGCACTGTATCAGATAAGACAGGCCGACATGTGGTTGCCGTGACGTGTTGGTGGTTAGTCTGGTTACTGTATCAGTGATGCTGCATTGAAACAAATCAACATCACCTGTTTCAGTGAATTATAATACGGTCGTGAAGTATAATGTTATACCCTGGTCATAAATGTGGTGATAACCTCTTTACTTCGTGGTCGTGTCGACATCTATCTTTTTTTATTATTAATTTCGGTGTTTTATATACTATTACATAGGGTAGAGCTTGTCTGAAAGACCACCTGTCTAATAAGACCACCTGTCTGTTAAGAATACCCTTGTGTTAACCTATTTTATTCACATTGGTTATAAGTGCCCTGTTTAATAATACCACCTGTGGATTAAGACCTATTTTGTCCAGTCGCATCTGCATGTGTATGGTACTTTTACCCGGGTTTCCCTGTATTCACTAAATTATGTTTCTCATAACACAAAAAGTTAAAACACACACACACACACACACATATATATATATATATATATATATATATATATATATATACTATCACTGTGTTCATATGCATGCATGCATGGTTGGGTGACAAAATGGTTATGTTTCGATTTTTATATTATTGTATTATGTCCCACTGTCACCTTTATTAAATATTCGCTGCACCGTTACTCCGTACATCCTGTTTATACATCTATATACATCATCCGTGTCCCGGTCAATCCAGTTAACAACCCCCATTTGTCTTTTATCCCGTCCGTCTGTCCATTGTACTATTTCAGTGTTGTCCGTCTCTTTCTCCACATATATCCCGGTCCCCGCTCTGACCGTCTGGCCCCCCTTATCTCCATGTATTGTATATCTTTTGCGATCATGCGTCTCCCTTTATCCCATTCCGTCCACAACTTTAAGATTAACCGTGTCCGACCAATTGTTGTGTAACCCCCGATCTGTCCGTCTCACCAGTCCATTGCCTCGTCCATTCTGTATATACACCTTCCCAGTCGTCCGTGTCCTAGTCCGTCGTCAGACATTCAATATTTCTACCTGATGTCTCCCGGTCCATAGATCCCGAGATCATCCGTCTGCGTACCATATATCCCTCCCCCCCCCCCCCCCCGCTGTCCGTCTTATGCCCGTCTCATCCGTATATTCCTGTGGTGGTCCATCTTCATGCCCAGCTTAATAAATCTCCAATGTCCGACCCCATCGAACCGTTATTCCATACATCTACCTCCTTCTATAGTACATCGACCGTCCTCCCCATCCATCCTATATACATCCCAGACCGTCCAACTCCCCTCACATCCGTATCCATTCCCTATTTCTTCTTTATCGTCCGCTTTCCCATCCGTATATAAAACCCTTTCCATGCATGCACTGTCTATATAGTCCGTCTCTTTGTCCATACCATGTACGACGGTGATTCCCGGTGAATGACCATCTTCTCGTCGATCGTTCTGGTTGTATTTTACCCTAATCTCCCGTCTCCGCCTCTTAAAACTCATCTCCCGTTTATTCTTTTTCATCTCACCAAATCTCAAGCATCCCCGAAAACGTTTACAATAAACAATTCAGGCGCAAACGAGTTCACAGACCCCAGAACACAAACAACCTGTTATTGGTGTTGTTCAAAGCTGCTGGGCGCATTAACTCCCCGTTGATAAGTAAAGTACCATGTCCTCTCATCTGCTCCTTATAATGAGCAGAAGAAAAATGATTCAGCGGCAGAGGAAGCTATCACGGGCAGTGTGCGCATCCTCTATGGCAGCAGCATCTATTAACCACCCCCAGTGCTGTGTCATATCACGACGACAGCTACTGTACGCAGTGACCCGCGGGGTCTGTATATGCATGTGGGGGAGGGTATATATACACATATTATACCCAGTGTACGTATTCTTATATATCATTTTACACTCGATCTCTCCAAGCTCGTCTAAGCGTCATGTGAGTACTATTCCGGTTAATCATAACCAATACTGTATATGTTATGTATACCTTTTTTGAAAAAAGTATTCGTTTTATGTTGATTCATATATATCGCATATATACTTGTTCATGCAATTATCGTTTCCTTTTATGATGTATAACAATGTATAGGAAACATTTGATGTAAAATAGATAATGATAAAGGGGGGAAAAGAAAGAGGCTCAATCATGCATGATATATACATGGGAAGGTCGTCATAATTAATGGAGTTGGCGTCATAATGGGGTGGTCGTCATAATTAATGGGTTGGTCGTTATAATGGGGTGGTCGTCAATTAATGGGGATGTCGTCATACTGGGGTTGTCGTCATAATTTAATGGGCTGGTCGTCATAATGGAGTCATCGGCAGGCGATTTTTCACGGTATATGCGATTGCAAAGCAAAACTGGTGACAGGGCAGTAAAATAGTTATTCCCCGGATTTCTCGGGTTTTCCGGCTTTCCGGTACGCCATGCACACGGCAAAACATATTACAGCTTTATAGTCTCACGATTTTTCTATATTCTGTGCGCCCTTTTCCGGGAGGAATGGCCTTGAAGGATTTAACAAAGATTAACTAAGTCAACAGTTCGAGGAAGGAGTCTTCATTATATATATTTGGCCGTTTGCCATGATGTCAATCTTGATGCACAGTTATACGGAATGAAAGTTTTATGAATTTCCAGTGTTCTGTGCTTCAACTCATATACTACTCAGTTGTTTGATAACATACTCTTTTGAATATTTTGTCATACTTGCTGTTTCCAGAAACATTCAAAAACGTAAATGTCTGTCTGTATACAACATTTCTGAAAACTAGATTTTATGGTTTTCAAATATGTTGTCCAAAGGAAAAAAAGAAAACTCTAGTTGAGTTTTGTGAGCAGCCTTTAGCTAGGGGATGCTTTTTCTTGCTGTATTTGACAAGTATTTGTTAAACATTCATTTATGCTGTTAATGATACTCTATACAGTCCAGTGTCTCCTCTGGTAAGAGAAACTATCGCAACATGATGTTGATTGTCACCTGCGCAGAGGTGTAATATATAGAAATACCGTTTACCACTTGCGGGAAATGAAAGGGCCAGGGGTTAATAAAACCGCCGGTGGAGTGCAAACAGAGGATGAAGGAACATCAAGATGAACACGGCAGATGTTCAGGTGAGCACCTCAAGCTGGCCTGTTGCGGATGCTGGTGAGTTGATTTGTATTGACCTGGAGCGAGCAGCATATGTTTTCGATATGGCACCGCGGGACTCTCGTGGTCAAGGCCCCCACTCGCGGGCCGGGCGTAGGCTTCCTCACTATACATCGCCAGGCATGAGATGTTATCATGGACGATGTGTTTGTGTATTTGTCCTTGCCGTGGTCACTCAAGCACCTCACCACGCCAAGCACCTGCTGGGCATATGTATAGGTGATGGGCTGTAGGTGCCGTTGGACCCTGTCTTCATTTTTCCTGTTCTTCCATAGGCATTATATTGTTACCACCTGCAGTGTGTCAGGTTGAATTCTTGACCCGTTCTCCTATTTGTCACACAGGAAGTCTATAATTGTGATCAGCCATCCGAAAGGGAAAGGTAAAATATAAAGTAACACGACACTATGCTTAAAGTGCGCGCACCTGTGCTGATGTCCGATTTTACACACCCAATTTGAATTCCCCTGCCTCAAGACTCGCGAGTCTTAAAGTCCAATGAAAAAGTATATATATAAGTTCCCCCAACAGATATCATCACAAGTAGCAGTTCCTAAATTTAAATGTTTCTATTCCTTTCTCTCTCTCAAATCATACATCACTTAAAAATGTTCCTCTTGCATTTATATGGATTGGAATTTAAGTTAACTTTCTTTGCTGGGGTTCTGCGCTCTCCTGTGCATGTGCGCTCTCTCGCTCTCTAATTATAAGGACCTGGTATATATCTATATCTCTAGACGATAGTATGTTAAGCTTCAGCAAATAATAATTTCTGTTCTCTCGACGGCTGCTCATGCATCATTTCTATCTTCTTTATCAGTACGTATCTATTAAATTATGTGATTTATGATAGGAAATGAGACATTTTACCAGATGTAAAATAATACCACGCAGGTCTACCGCTAGATATGAATAAAGAAAGTAATGGTTTACGTGATCATATAGGGTGTGTTTTCGTGATCTACAACTGACCGATATGCGGGCGTATAGATGATGACAGTCATGCATGTCATGAGTATTTTGCATTTTTTCAATCTTCAAGTTATATTCATTCTGTTATGTTTTGTTATATCACCAGAAGCTGCAGGACCTTATCAATTGGTCGTCTGCGGAAACATTACATATAAATATAGGGAATTTATCCAATGAGTAATTCATAAATGAATGTAGCATAGAATATAAACCATGTCTGTTATTTTCTTGTCGTGTACACGTCATTATGGAGGGTAGTCCCACACTGCGCAGGACAAGACTAGTAAGCGTGTATGTCTCTGCTGGTTATAGGTTTATGGACATTGAAATCTATGCCACACAATGCAACGTGGCTTCTTAATAAATCAGCGGCGTATATATAAATCTAGTGGCTGATGCAGTTCGTTCAAATAGGTTCGATAAGAATTGTTTTATATATTCTTGGGTGAGGACTTCACATGCAGTATGAGTAATATTTTTTAAGCGTTGACATGAAATGTAAATAGATGTTACATTGAAATGCAACAAATTTTGATTTTGAAGTATGACAATTGAGACAAGTAGTCCCTGTCATCCCCACAATTCCAAACAGGAAACGGTTCGTTTTTTTTATAGAATCTACCTCTGGTGGAAGGATGAGAATAGCCCTGTCAATAAATCCACTGACACTCGTTGGCGCCATATTTAATGGAATTTTTATAATTCTTTCAAAAATGGCAGAAAACTCATTTTTGCCTTGTAGTGGTATCGACCATCGGGTTTTTTTCAACCTTCATTACATGCTTTTGCATGGTACAGAAGGATTTTCATGACATGTCGTTTCTTTGTATTATATTATTTTTCTTTGTTTTTACAAATATACGATGAGTAAAGACATACCACACATTATTAAGTAGTCCTTTTTCCTTTATTACAGGGTGTAAAATTTGATTGGGAATGATTGTATAATTGACGGTGCTCGAATGAACCAAGCCGTCTTCATGATTTACGGTCAGTGTCCCTGAGTGGACCAATTAGCGCCTGAAACATGTCCGAGTCCCGCGGGAAACCGTTAATCACACGCCACAAATGACGTCACCAGTAATTACCAAGTGTCCATACTCGTCTCAAGTGTAAAACTGAGATTGAAATTACGTGGCTTTCCCTTTAATTCGGTCTTCAAGGAACGAATTAGCTTCCGTAATTAAAACCCTGTCTCAACTGATGGTGACAGCTTTGGTATTTGTGACCGTAGCCTTGAAAGTATGGAGTAAATCAATGCATGCTTTTCTGAGGAAGCTAATACATTTTCTCGGTGAATGTACAATTTCAAGAACGGAAGAAGACTTAACGAAAGAACTTTTCTAATGAACATTTTAAAACGTGCATGAGGAGCGGTCATTAGAATGGTGAAATATGACCGGTACAAATTAACATGAAGGCGAGTGACCGCATGCAAGAGCGTAATTATAGACAAGTCCCTGTAGTCTTAGGGCACCCTGCGTGCATCGTTTTACCGCGTTTATATGATAAGTGACTTCACACTAAACGAGTTCCGTGCAGAACAACTGTGGGTCGCTCATATTTCCATTTAGCGGCTACAAACAGTGGTCAACTTTCCGCTGACCAGTTAGCTGTTGGGACCAGGGTTAAAACTGGCAGATCAATAAGTTGATCCAGATGCATGTAATAGGGAAATAGGCACGTATATTTAGATTTGTTCAACGGACTACAAGCACCAGACATTGCTGGGGAGCTGGACTTGCGCAGGAGCCACGTAAACAAGCGTGAACATCAAGCTAGCCAGGTATTCTTGGGGGTGTTTGTGTTTCGGGGCACGGCTTATCAACACGCTAGTTGCGCCCAGCATCCAGTTAGGCTGTCCACATCGGAGGTTGCGGCGTTCACCTGTTTGGAGAGTATGGCGTGCCGCAAAGATGCCAAAGAATGCGCGGTAGGTGTACCACCTCGTATTGTTTTGATAGTATCACCAATGTTTTCACAAATCGATGTTTGAGTGACATAGCGTTTTGGCAACAACTTATCTTAACATTTGGCTAATAGCGTGCGATATGACTTCGTGTCTTTAACTTTCCAAGTTGCGGCCCGGTCGCATTTATGTCATACATGCACATTCGGCATTTTCTCAAACAACATCAACATTTTTTAACACAAATTAACATCATAAGGGAACTTTTATCCAGTTAATCTACTTTGTCTTCACTTAAATGTTTTACATGGCTTCCGTTCTTTCCTTGAAATAAACCTTTGTTTGATGCTTTGAAAATGTTTAGTTTTGATAGATATGTAAAAAAAACTAAATAACATGCTAAGCATTCTTGCCATAGGTATATATAAACATCATCTATAATGTAGGTATATAATTCAACATGTTTCTTTTTACGATATTTATTGGTGCGTGAAATGTATGTTTCTTGTACGTCAAATAATTGCATGTAATTTACATTGACCCGTTGGCTTACTTACACATTTACCTAGATCAACTGTCCTATATATGACAAGAAAAAGATGTCCTTTTAGCTTTAACAAACGGTTTAAGAAGGCGTGCAAGGCACACATTTTTATACTGTGACATTGTCAACTTTTTCGGACTGTCTACGGAGAAGTTACAGATATAGGGAAAAAGACATCTATATATGCTAGCGCTGATAATCTCAAACTTTAATCGCTTATATTTTTTTAGTAGGAAAATCATCTTAGGGTATAAAATAAACAATAAATTTCATCAGCTGATGCATTGCTCATATATGTAGCGCTGACAGGCCCGTACATTATGCAGTCGGATATGTGACATGCACCAAATAATGTTCTCCTGACCTGGCACCGCTGGATTCATGTATTTTTTTTTTCACTGTATATATTTGAATGTTATATACATGTTATATACATCTCGCTCACACAACAACCAAAAGTGGTTATATTAGCGGGATGATCGTGCTACTGTACTTCATCTGCTAACTTTTTTTATTGATTTGTAATATCAAACTTAACTTGAATGGCTCAGGCTTGAAGTTGAGCAGTATATTTGATAAACACATATGTACAATGCATGCAATAATTCCATTTTCATATAAATGTGATTCTTATTGTTTATATTGCATCAATATATGATATACAGTATATAATATATTATGTTGACAGGGTCGGTCACCAATTCTTTATCTCAAGTCTAGATCCATGTATTTCAGTATGTAAATACCATAATGTTAACTATCGAAACAAAACAAATTGCATAATCGTTCACAGAGGCTGTCCATTAACGAACTTTATTACAGTTTTGCTAATGCTTTCGTATACCTATATATAGTTCAGCAGAATATATATAAATATATATATATATATATATATATATATATATATATATATATATATATATTATTATTAAGGTGTATCCTCATAATTAATGAGCTTTTGCTTTATTGAACATCAGAAGGTTTCACCTTCGGGTGTACTTTCACAGTGGAAGGTTTATTTATATATAACTGATAAGCGTTGTTGTGTGCATAATTTCTTTTTGTTTGTATATAAGTAAAATCCAAAGACTAAGCTTATTATACATGTGTCTGAGAGTTTCCCAGGCAACGCCTGTATAATTTATAAGTATATTCAGCTTAGTTTAGACATTTGGGTATCCGCCAGCCTCAACGTTGGCCATGTGTACATATTATATTAACCACGGGTTTCTTGGCTTATCTACAGATATGGCGGTTTTTATAAAACATAAATAATTCTCGTGTAAGCATGCAGAGAATCTGTGGAATGTTCGTATTATATTATGAAAATGTAGGCAATGTTTGGCTCAGGGCACAAGTGTATATATCCTTGAGCCTTTCCATATATATATATATATATATATATATATATATATATATATATATATATATATATATATATATTGGGTGTTAAATCATATTTGAAGATGTTAATAAAATAATGATGATCGATTATTAATCGATTTTTTTGTATACCTTCGTTTACATTACGCTGAATGTATATATATATATATATATATATATATATATATATATATATTAACATATATAGTATTACCTCTTTTATGTGACGACAGGCTCTGAAGGCAAAGTCCGCGAGCGGCGGATGATCGAGGTTTCCTATTGAAAGAACTCATGACGGATATAATACCAATAAAAACCCTTCTCAAACATTTCTTGGAGTGCTGGAAAACCCTCATAATAGGGTTTTCTGTGCCAAATATATGAACCTTTTGTATTGCCGTATAATATTTGTTTAATGGACAGCAAGTTTGTGAACAAGACGAGATATATAACATGCACCAGGCGAGGTCGACGGATTTTAAGGTTTTAAATGAATTATTCCCAGGCATTACATTGATGCTATGGTGTTTTTATTTCTTTGCACACGTGCTACGGCTCCCTTCATGGCGCATCAGTCGCATGATCACTTGCGTGCACCCTTCCCACGTGACGCTTGCACCTGCTGACCCCAAAGCTTGGGGTCACGTTAACGCCATGAAGTTACCGGGCATCTTTTGATTGTCAAGTGCTTATCACACAGGAGTCTTTGTTTGAGGCGGGTTTCCCGGCTACCACAAGTTAATTATACGGCCTTTTTGACGTGTAGCGCTATCCCCGTGTTTGCTCAGGTGTCAAAGGTGAAATTAATTATAGCACACGAGTGTCGTGTCTTCGCGTGCCGGGTTAACCCCCCTCTGTACAATTTTTCTTGGTGCGAATGTTATTATGGTATAAAAACTCCCATTTCCTTATCAATATTTAGAATTATATCTATTTTTAAATGTATAAATAAATTATATTACATTTATTTCAATGATAATGACATTAATAGGAATGGCGACAAAATAATATGAACAACAATAAAACATTTTAAATTAGTTTACTTTTATAGACGATCTCATATTTTTATTTTCATTATCACTGTTATTATTATTATTATTATTATTATTATTATTATTACTATTATTATTATTTTAAAATAGCATTGGTAGTGAGAGTGTTCATCATTATCATAAACTGTAAAAGTTAGTAAAAATTGAGGATTTTTTTTAACATACTAGATTTGTTTCAACATAGTCGCGATAATTTTATAAATATGTCTGTTATATACAAGAGCTTACAAATGCGTGAATATCTAAGATGAGACACAAATTATTTCTTTAAGGGTTCCGTTCCCCTAACATTTTTGTGGGTCTAACATATCTTAAAAAACCAGATCGACATGGTAAAAATATATTTTTTTAATTAGGATTGACAAAATGAAGGGGGTGAAAAAAATTAGGAACACTTGTCGGGCATGTCACTTGCATTTCTAGCTTGTAAAACCTGAGTCGACCACGCGTGTTTACTCTATCAAGGCTCATCGAGTGACACGGCAATTTCCCACACAATAAACAGCCGCTTATTAAATGCAGGGCTTCCTTCCGCGGAGATGCCGTAAGTAGGTCGTACTTCCGGTCCCGCGAAGACGCCGCAGGAGGGTCGTTCCCACGGGTTGTATTTAAATCAATCACCGCGGAAAACGTGCTTTTTATGCATATTCTCCCCGGCAGTACGTGTATCGCAATACAGATCGTAGCATTTTTCACGCCTAATTGTTTCGGCCCTCAACAGATGTTCTCCTTCCATTAGTTCACTCCTTGACATAGGTAATGCTCCAGGGATGCACAATTTAGTACTTATATATTTAAAGTGGGGTTACCAGGGATGCACAATTTAGTACTTATATATTTAAAGTGGGGTAACCAGGGATGCACAATTTAGCCTATATATTTAAAGTGGGGTTACCAGGGATGCACAATTTAGTACTTATATATTTAAAGTGGGGTAACCAGGGATGCACAATTTAGTACTTATATATTTAAAGTGGGGTTACCAGGGATGCACAATTTAGTACTTATATATTTAAAGTGGGGTAACCAGGGATACACAATTTAGTACTTATATATTTAAAGTGGGGTTACCAGGGATGCACAATTTAGTACTTATATATTTAAAGTGGGGTATCCAGGGATGCACAATTTAGTACTTATATATTTAAAGTGGGGTAACCAGGGATGCACAATTTAGTACTTATATATTTAAAGTGGGGTAACCCCCCCCCCCCCACTTCTCAGCCTTTTGTCTTATTGTGTCAAACCAATATTTGCGGCCTAGACCATTTTCCCAGATCAGGGTATATATCCCTTTTAATTTTTTTTTAATTGGGCCCTTCCTTTTCCAAAATGCTGGATCAGGGACCGGTATTTTCAAGTCGGAAATTTATTTTTGGCCTTTTCTATTCCATGGCAGGGGCGGATCCAAGCTTTAGAAAGAGGAGAATTCCAACCCAGGAGGACAGGAGGACTCATCCTAATAAAAGTCCCCAAGGTCCGGAAAAGTGTGTGTGTGTATTGGGGGGGGGGGGTGTCGAGGTCTGTCGAAGTTTGCGACGGCTTAAAACAGGGGAGGGGCTCGGACCCTCTGGATCCCCCCACTCCCCCCCCCCCCCCCCCCACGATCCGCTTCTGCTAGGATTCCCTGCTTCCCTCCTCAACCTCCTTCTTTTACAACCTTCGACAGCTTCTGCATGTTGCGCACATTAATCGTTTCGTAAGCACGGTCTAGTCTCAGGTAACTATTAGGTGTTAGATTCGGTCAAAGTATTTAATACTAGAAGATATTCACTAAAAAACATACCTCCGCCAAGGCGTTATACAAATCTACGTTACACTTTCCTATACCCTAACCGCAAAAAAAAATAAAATGGATGCTGCCGCTGACCATATTCTATCACTCAATGTAACTACAAACAAACGAAAAAACGGACAATGGTGAAAACATTATCTTATTACTGGTGGTAAAATTATTTTTTGGGAGGACACAATATACTACACTAAATCCCATATCCTTAGCTTCGAAAAATGATATATCTAGAATTCTGCATTCTAAGAAATGCAAGCCTCCGCCATGTGGGGGCCCCTATTGAAGGATGCTACCCAACCCTGGCGTGTGCATTTGATTTGTTAATATTCCTTTATGACGTTCCTGAATCCGGATCATGTGCCGGATCCACAGCCGGAACGATTCTTCATTATTTGGCCCATACCCGAAGTTTCCTGAAAAAGTTCATAATATTCCGTTCATGATTGCTTGAGTTATATGTTGTGAACAAACACGCAAACACACACATCAAACGGGGATGAGCGGATACTCTCCTGGCGGTTGCAACTAAATAGAAGTCGTTAATCCTTGATATATCCAGAAGTCACTGCGCAGGACTATAACGTTGTTGACTGCTTTATATCAGGAAATAATGTTTACCTTGGCTCCCATGGATATGGAGTATCCATCAGAATCGGGTCAGGAATGTACACGTTTGTTTCTGCTGGGAACAGAAATCCGTATCATAATACAGGCTGGTACTCCATCGGGATAATGGGCCACTATCAGCAAACGACACAAAACTAACGAGGCTTGTTTAAACACAAGACTTGCTGTAACTACAAGAGTAAACTGCTAGGAGTTTAACAAAGTACATCAGCAAAACCTCCTGAAGCCAGATGCTTGGTATGTACCAAACGGCGAGCTGGAGTAAGCAATGCTGTAAGAATGAATTACCAAAAAACTTTGTAACACTCACGTAAAAAGCCGTCGGCAAGGGATGAATCAGTTACTAACGGTCACTTTTTGACTCATGCCGGAGTCTGACTGTGAATAGTGGCAGGATTTCTGGAGAATCGTGACCTGTGTCAGGATAATATGTATATATACCAATACGGGAATGTTCATAGCCTGCAGGTGGCATATATGTAGAAACTAAAATACGAAAATAACCAAATAGTTTGAATATAAAATTATATTCACGGTGCTTTTGAAATACCTCTAAGGCCATTACGGCGATATATCAGTCCTTTTGGAATGGGGCCGTCCGTCCGTCTGTCCATAAATTGTTATATGCATGATATCCTGAAAACCATTGATTGATACGACTGTTTTAATTTATGATCATTCTGGCAGCATTAGGTTGTTGTCATGCTTGGTTGATTTAGTATTTTTTTTTTTTTTTTTCTTCAACATTCCATATCTGACTTGGCAGCGACTTCTGTGGCAAGGGGACGTGTACGAGTTTATAGCGGTATAACGCTTATTTTTGGACCACGCCCAAATCATCAATTTTTTTTTTCCATAGAATACCTAGACTAGTTGTTTGGATGAGCTGATTCCCTATTGCTTAACGGGTTCTCTCCTTGGTTCTCTCGTCAGGTCTTCATTTATCCCCTCGGCCACGTGCCAAACCGCCAGCTCGGGTACCTGTATAGATAAGATCTGTGTAATTACAGGCTGCCCAAACTGAGCTGTTTGCTGCTCTTTTCAGGCCACTTCGAGCCAGAATATCCATTTGCACGTCACTTTTTGTCCTTTATCTTGTTTTCAAATAAAGAAAAATAATAAAAAGAAATTGCCAGCCAGTATTTTAGTCATCTCAGGCTATTTCACTTACTTATATATGCCATGTTTGTGGTAGAGTTGTTCCTCACATGGGTTTTAACTATAGTTTACTGAAAAAGAAAAGGATTATCTGAGACTAACACTGGTGCCTGGTTATCGCTTAATTACCGTGACATTTGGTCATACGCAGTTACTTAACGGCCTGGCACAGATGAATTCGTATATTTAGTAAACACAACAATTTATTAAATTGTGATTATGCCTGTATTTGATTATTTTTCTGGAAAGTTTAGGTAAGGGAAAGATTTATTTCATTGCCCTCCTGCACACACATCGCGTATATATATATATATATATATATATATATATATATATATATATATATATATATATATATATATTTATATTTATATATAACGCTGAAGAAAAACAACACTGTAAATTCACAACAGTCTGTTTCACGGGAATCTAATATATATATATATATATAATTTAATCTACAGGTTTCCTGCAATTAACATGCAACTACAATGAGTGGTCTATGGTCTTCCACCAGAGCTTTATAATTATACAAATATAGAGGAATCAAATTTTGTAAAGCTTCCATTCTTTTCCTTATTTTTCTAGAAGCAAACCGGCAAAAATATATTTTCTAACCGAAACAAGTTGGTTTAGCAAGGTATTTATTATACTGGTTGTTAGTTTTTATAATCGCCATTCAAATATATATAGTATAATAACATGCCTGGATGCATGATATCACGGAAGAAATAATGTCTTTAGTTGCTTACATCCAACGTATCTAGGAAAACTATGATTAATTATTTGCAGAGAGATGCTTATTTAAGGTCTATCGACAAGGCCAGGTCAGCCAGTTCACTGCCATCTATTATTCTGTCATATATAATAACATTCAGTAACCATGCATAACTGCAACCTTCAGTTAGCTAATCATCCTATTTATAACAGCATAAATATTCATAAACAGGCACATACATGCCAAATTTTCAAGCTCCAATGCAAGATCAGAAAACGTTCAGGTGAACCAGTCAGGTATGTATTATACCTGTATGTTTAACCAGCTTGTTGCTTTTTATACCTGCATGTAGCGGCTGAGCCACCGTATACAGGTGAGCGCGTGGGTATGAAGTAATGTTTATCTCAAATACATACAAGACTTACTCATCCGTGAAACCGTAGTAATATTTATTGAGTTTACCAGGTGGTTTAAACAGGGCTGTCATATGCGTTCCCAAGTCGCTGATGCCACCATCCATTCATAGTTTATGGTTGTATGACGCCCTTCACAACGCACTGTGTGATCACTTACAGTGCGGGTACTGGCACAGAGATCAGTTTCGGCATTAACCGTTATATACGCTGATACATAATTAGCAATGGGCGGCTAAAATCCGGAAACTCATACGATCACACAGAGACCAATACTGCCGGCTTGTGCAAATTGTGTTTAAAAGAGACTCCGGTTATTAGCGCCAAACATTAATTTAAGGTTCTGGCGCGATCTGCACAATTTCCGGCGGCAGATTGCCGACACATTTACTGATATCGTACCCACGGACTTCACCAGGGCTCGCTATACAGCACCCCCGAACACCACGTCAGCCGGAACTTGCCACGGGTAGCGACAAGAAGACCAGGAGAAACAGCTGCCAAACGCCTTTACAGGTGACGTACAGTAGACGTTAGCCAAGATGGCCGGTCGGTGATGTTACTGTTATATGTTACACAGGTATAATCAGGATTTACCCGCCATACATGTAAACACGTGAGGAGTAACGTTGGCTGGATAGATACTGGGACTGGTGAGTAGAGTGCATTGCAAGTAGTCACTATATCAGTTTTTAGAAGCTTCAGACGATTAATTCATATTTTATTTCATTTGATGCATTATGGGTAATTTGTATCCAGGATGGTGTACAGTACACGCTGTATTGATTGTTTAGACCTCCGCTACGTATCGTGTTTTACACTAGGTTATCTGGTTTGTCTGTCAACAATTTTATGAAATGAAGTTCTGAAGTTCGGTGCCAGTCTGAATCATCATCATCTCACCTTCATCATTTTATTCAAAAGATTTTGTCTCATTGTCACATACGAGTGCTGCTTTGTAACAGTATTAGGGGGCAGCTTTGACTTGGAAAATGATCTGGGAAATGACTTGTGCCACAAGTTGTTAAATGCAGTCCGATTTAATCGGTCTCTTTTAAGTATGATTAAATGACCAGTCGCAATTAGTGCAATTAGTATAATTCATTTACTATACCAAAAAACGAATCTGTGTTATGAGCATTAGATCATAACTATATAATTTATCTGATATCTTAAGTGTTTAACCCCCCCCCCCCCCCCCCAACCGTTAATTTCCACCAGTATTACTTGGGTGACACAAAGCATATTTCCAAAAAAATTGCAAAAACAAACTAAACAGTGTTAATCATATAACATCACTCGAAAATATCAAGAAATTCATGGGACAGCTAAAGCTTAGTTCTAGATGTTTAAAAAGAGGACTCTCTCACTTTATACCTAAGCAAAAAATTGGAGAAAAAATGCACCCTGTAACCCTATAATTTACGGCAAAGTAGTTACCCGGACTGCGTGCATTATAACCTAATCGATCGTGACCCACAGTAAACTGAGCAAAATGCCGATGTGACCGTATCTGGACAAACGGTTAACTAACCTGGGACACGTTCTAACCCTTCATCACGCCTGACACCGAATTAATCACCCATATTAACAAGGGGGCGCGGCCTGCGAAAACATGGGCGACCAGAGGAAATTCCCCGCACCTGTAAGCCGGCTAGGCTGGGCGGACCCATAGGGGAAATTTGTAACAGACTGTTTACCTCACAAAGGAAGTGATAATTTATGCTTCGCTTTCAGTTTCTGCCGATTTTTTTTTCTGTTCGTATCCTGGTTACGCTGTGAGTTTTTAGATATGTTCACTGTTCTCCTATAAAGGAAAAGTTGTATGGAGTGTGAAGTTATTTTTTTTTTTTTTTTTTATTACAATGAAACAGATTGCACGGAAATGTGATATGGTCATTTAAATTGAAGATAAAGAAACGCTTACGTCGATGCACGCCCTTACTGGGATCACTTTAGGGAAGTATTATTTTCGCCATAGAAAGTTTCTTAGATTGAAAAGAGAGGCCACAAACTAAAGGAATTTGAAGACTAACATTGGCAAAACCTAGGATGGTGATTGTTCATCGAAATCTGCAACTGACACTAATCGTATTATCAGCAGAGTATTTGAATTTGCGTTATAACGAGTACCGGTATTATTCATTCAGTTCGTTTCGTCTGTGCGTGGGTCTAAAGTTAGCATAACATGACTGATTAAATTCGGTTAAAAGATTAAGCTATTTCCAAACAAGCATATCAGCCGTTCTCGCGTAGTTTCCGTCGATTTTGATAGATGGCGCTGCATTATCCCTTTCGCGAAAAATGGGCATTTTTGTCAGGATGTATGGGAAGATATGGAAAATGATCCCCGCTTAGGACACACTTGGCATCGTTCCCGTCAGTTCTAGATGAAAACAAAAATTTTTAAGGCGTGGTCACAGGGGAGTTGCGTGACACAATGGTATTACAGTCAATATTGTTACAGAAATGTTATCCTTAACGTTATGGAGCGAACCCCCTACATACCCTTTCAGTACTTGGTTGACATCATGTACATGGTGTATGATAACTCGTCTTCTCGTTAAATCTAACCTTTCATCATAACATTTGATATCACAAGTATCACACTAGTGCTTTCATAAAATGGCGTATGTTATTCCCATGTCATTTGGTAAAGCGCTTGGTAAAAGGTTATTATAACAAAACTGATGACAGTAATTGGTGTCATGAATATAAAGCAACGGGTGTGTGATTTAACCTCTTTATCTTGCATAAGATAATCATAATCACCATCCTGCCACACAAATACACCGTTCACACTGTATGTTTTTCAAAATGCCATAGCAATAAACTGGGTATACCTAACTGGCCATTACATCAGACTGCCAGCGCCGTATTAAATTGTCTAGACGTCAGGGAGGACTTATTTGTCCCAAGACAACATGTGGATCCTTCTAAGGGAAAATGAGCTATTAAACATAACACGTAAACCAGCGGCCAATTTATACGTCGTTTCAGAACCAAATCTGCATGGACCAGGCATCATTATAGACTATAGGCGTCCGCTCGAGTTATTTAATGAACTAATAAGGTTTCATAGGTCTTTTTTTCTAATGAGCTTTTACGCCATCAACGCTTATCTAAATACAAATAATTGGCTTGTACGCCATAACTAATTTTCAAGTTAATAAGTAATTATTATGCTTTCATAACCTGTGTCGACACTATATATATGGGAGAAGACTTCGAATTTATCTAGCTCGGAGAATAATGTTTTATTTAAAGGAAGTCGTATGTGAGTTGTAAATATGCAAATATATGTAAATTAATATGATGTCTGTGGATGATATTTCACTTTAAAAAGGAGGTGAAACACTTTTGAGCTTGCGCGGTAAGATATCACGCGTTCTTTGCATGCATGAAGCAGGTTTTATTTGGAAGTCTCTTGTGGTCAGAAAAGCAACATTCTGTCCCGTTACTCTATCAGAGTGACATACAACAGATGTCTGGCTATGTTTTACATGTAAGTGAAAGGAAATGTATTTTGTGCATGCATCATCGGATTTAGTGAAAAACCGCCGGTCTTTGCACTTCTTGGTTGTTACTTTATCTCTACCCAGGAGGTTAAGTTTTAACCCATGTTTTCTGTTTGTTACCTCTGCTTAGGAGGTTATGTCTTAACAAGTGTTTGTTGATTTTTTGGTCTGTTACCATGATTTAATTTTAACTTTTCACATTGATTAGATTACAATTCTTGACCCTGTGCAAGACAAGGTGGTGTAACCCCGAATAACTTGTTATACAAAGCAGCGGTTAGAGAGAAGGGGATAAGGACGACTGCCGCTGCGTGAGGAGTGTACTGGTCAGTTTGCTCTTCAGATGCCCTGGAATGATACGCAGTCCCGGCCACTTACCGGATGAAAGTAAACAATAACAACACAGCCAGGTGTCCTACGGGCATCCATTAGATAAGCAGTAGTACGGTTTACCGTCATGGCAGAGACTCTCGATTTCGGAATGTATTCGCCTTGGTTTTATTTTTAAAGGACACGCGGATTATCCGTAAAAGAAGCCATTGAGTGTACAGCGTTATAATTATATGCTTATGTGAATAAATTTAAGTGTAGTCGAAGGCACTAATTTTAACCAATACAGATATGTAATTTTAACACATGTGCAAATATTGTAAACCAGATGAAGCAATGGTGGCGAAGGTGCCTTGCTGGAGCTGCAAGTAAAAAGGTATATTTAAACGAAACCAGAGTTCTCATACACAATACGAGACGTTGAATTTTGTCTGATTGTCTTAAAGTAACCATTCATGGGAATTCTATTTTTAGTAACAGGAGGTTCGATAAACCATATATACTATTATGCAAACTGGGGTTGGACTCTAGCCATATCTTATGACATTTATATCGATGTATTTAATGCCAGTTTGAGAGGTTCTATAAATATCCCCTGATCCGTAAGCTCCTCAGAAGCCCCTTAGATGTATCATAAATTCCTTGCCTCAGACACTCGGGACGTCATCGGGTCCTAGGTAAATAACGCTGCTTTGGTTCGGTAATCCTAGTGTATCCCAGTGGCCGCGGCCTTGACCTTTGAGGTTTGAAAGCAATCAAGGTCAAGATCGGTATTGGCGGAGAAACTAACTTTGAAACTAACTATACATACCCTTGATCCCTGGAGAGGTAGGTCCACGGCTGGTTGATAGTATTGCCAAATTAACAAGTGTTAAGGTAATTATACAATTAGAATGACATGTGATTATCAAGCCCTCTGGATTTTAGATTTTTATATGCACGGGGCCAGGAATACTCCAGAAGTTATTACCTGGAGATTACATAAAGATAGATAGATAGTACCTCCATCGTAGCCGTTATATGTAGGCTACATACTATACCTATTAGTCAGCAGGTTCTTTACAATAACCATCTTATTATCGAAAGATAAACTTTAGGAACACTGTTAAAGAAACCAAAAATATGGCAAAATTTCTTGTTTATTGGTAATGATTAATATCCTCTGCTCCCTTTATGGTATCAAGTGGATAACAGTCCATAAACAACTAGAGGATATTTTTTATTTCTTTCCAGAAAAAGTTTTGTTTTCTGCAATTTGTACCATATACTATATTAGTCGGATTTTCAGCTGTGATATATATGATTTATCATTTTTTACCGGCAGAAACATGTGTTAATAAATCATAACCGCGAGAGTTTTGCAATAACCTACTATACACCAACAGTTTTGGAATTTTCCCAGCTATAACAACCGCGAGCACTTTTGTATTTGCCAAAATGTATAAGAATAGTCATAAATATGCACTCAAATGATACTGAAAACCTTGGTTGATGTCTGTAAATGCCCCATAAAACTTTGATTATCATGTTTATTAGACTGTCGTACAAGAGAATGCTTTCTGCTGCCAAAGGTTTTGTGGTATCACTTGATTTATAAAGACAGCTTACAGGTGATGTGTTTTGGTGCTGGCAGTTTTTAAGCCCCTCCATATACCACGGTTTTCCATACATATAGAAGAAGGGTTTTATTTGAGATTATAGATATAGATAAATATATAATTACTACGCTGTGTGACTGCAGGCACTAGAATACTTCAGAGATTTGCTGAATATTACAAGAAAAATAATAATAATCTGAAGAAACCTATGACATTTATTTTATGACATGTATTTTCTGAAAATTCATTCTCCTCCATGTAATGGCGCCTTAATATGGTACTTTTTATCCTTCATGCAGTGTGCTATTTTCTTACGGGAGCAGTAAATCACCGCAAACCAAAAAGCATAACAGCTTGTTTAAAATAAAGAAGATATATCCTATGAAATGTCAAATTGGTTTTCATCCGAAGATATAAGATTTCTTGTCCAATCCATCACTCTGTTTTTCTAATTATTTGTACTGGAGTTTCAAGTGTTTCTTTAGATTAAACCTATTGTATTGTAAATATAAAATACTGTACATAAATGATGCTATGTTAATGCCCCTCACAAAGCGTTTCATTAACATTTCACTTATTTTGAATTTATCACAAAACCCCGGTTTAAAAATAAATTATAAAATAAGTTTTATGAAAATTAATTCAAGTGAATTATAGACGGGAAACATTTATTTAAGTGTTTCGTTAAGCATTTCACTTGATTTAATTTTTAATCTTTTATTTTTTTATTGGTTAAGTGTGTGGAAGCTTATATCAACAGTAGATTTAAGAAGATCTCCAATTAAATACGTTTTTAAAATTTAACTAGACAATTAAATGGAGGCACCTTAAAAATTTTATATTTGTTTTTTCCATCTAAAAGTATATTTCAAACTGCCAAGTTGAGGATATATTCATACATTGATGTAAATAATACAAGGTCAACAAATTTGACACAATGACACTTCAGTTGCGTGGTCCAGATGGGATACACATACGCCGAGGTGGTTGAGTGCTGCTCTGTAGCCGCTTCCACCAGATGCCGGTACATGCTTGCTGTTCCAGCCAAGGCAAGCTGTTTAACAGACCCTAGGAACTGTTACCCCGAAAAGGATGTTTGTTATTACAGATAGTTACTGGCGACTCCCTGAAGGAGTGACTGATTTCTTATACACGCAGCCACTACATATTACTGGCGGTTTTCTCGAGGTCCACCATTGTTTTTTTGTAAAACACGTGAACCAGGACGGTGCCAGTGAGTGGTACACTGACGTGGATGACAGGGCTCTCGATGTCTAGAAGTGCAGGAAGTGGATAAAAACTAGTTGTCTAGTCTGTGCCAACTAATCCATTTCTCAAACATTCTGTATATTAAAAAGGCATTCACATACAATTGTACCGTTTAAACTTTGGTGGGAATATTTGGATCCTGTTAGTATATACACAGTCATATACCTGTCAATATCTTTATGAATGTAAGATGTATAATATCTGTATAATATTTGACAATGGTTTGTTTCAAGAGTACACCAAAATGCAAGTTTGTAGAAATACATAACCCACTCAATATATGTGTGTGTGTGTGTGTGTCAGAAGCCACGATGTTTTGTGAAATTTTCTTGTACTCAAATTTCACACACAGTGCTGAAGTGTTTATCGAAAAGACAGCTCACGAAACTGAAAGATTTTCAAATACCAGACTGTCTTATCCAGAAGGGGTTTGTACTGAGGGAGGTCAAATAGATAACAAAAGACAGGTGTGCGCAGTGCCTACATAACAGACTCCGACCAAACCTAAGCAAACCTGTAATAACTCGAAAACACGGGGCAGAGGAATCTTCGTTTGTGGATCTGTGTCTACCAACCAGCCCGGGCATCTGTCTGGTACCATCCCTAAAATATCTGAAGGGTACTTCTTTATTGACGAAAGGCCACTCGAGAAGGGTTTAAGTATATACGAGTTATGTGTACCATGGTAAAAACATCGACTGGGAAAGATAATATGAGGAAAAGAGTTTATAAATAGAAAATTTTATGAACGAGTGAAGTATTTATTAACGGGTTAAGATGAAAGATTTCAACAACTTTTGACGTATGCTACCAGCTTAAAAATAGTTATATCTTTGCGTCTTATATGTTCTTCAAAAGAAATAAAGTGTAACAACTGACTTAGGTTTAATGTATCGCTATTACATCTTTCAATGAAAACAAAGTAAAACTGGCATGAATTATTTATATCTCCACATTTCCGTCAAGGAAAATAAAACACACCAATTGAACATGGGATTTGATATATTACAATGTGCTTTAAGGAAAATAAGTATAGCAGCTTGCATAGTTTTCAATGTGGCGCTATAGTGTTGAAAAGAAAAGAAGAGCTTGGTATACAGGTAAAATAACAAGTACAGGAATTTTATGGGGTTTTTTTATTGCTGAAACAAGAAAAACATAGTTGCCGAAACACCTTTATAACATTTAGCGCCGGTGGCCTGTTCCAAATATACCTTGTAGGTTGGAGCGATTTGTTGAGCAAGCAAAAAGCTTCTTTATCAGGAAAGTGGAAGAGATCTGTTGAACTCGCTTGCTTGCAGTACTTACGGTAATTGCTTCATTTTCAGGGCAGCCTTTTTTACATGTACGGCTGTCCGCCTCAGCTGTTTGGGCACACCCCGACCTAGCTTACAAGCTTTCCTGTAATTTAGGATTTACCGTTATGATACCCGTGTTCGGCATATGAAAAGGATAAACCAGTGTAATCATTTACCTTCACTGATCGCCATGGCCTACAACATGCTGGGCTGAACCGGCTTTTGATCTTAGTTTGGCGATGTTAGACCGGAGACAAAGGATGCTTTGAAGGAATTCTGAAGGAATACTTGTATATTAAGACTGCCATCTATCATCATCAGTAACAGGCTACGGGACGCTGCGCCATCTTTGCTGATAACAGGACAGAAAGTGCAACACATTTAGTGTATCTTTTCAATGTGTGATAACAGCAAGTGTCATAGAAAAAAGAGGCCAACGATTTTATGTCAGTATTTTAAAATTTTTTTCTTCTAAATGTTCGACTCTGACAACACAGGTGCAGTACTTAAAAACAGAAGCTGGAGCATATATACACACAAAGAAGGCGTCTGGCCATATTGATCAAACTCATGATACAGGGGTGCGATATTTAATCAGTTGGCAAGGATATTACATTAAGAAATAATATAACTTGACTACGTGACCATTGCTGATAACAGTGGTGTTTTTATATTACCAGAGTGGAGTAATTGCAAGGGTTTGTATACATCCGTGTAATATGATTAATAGTGATTTAACTGGTATACTAATACAACTTGAGGTTGGAGATTTCATCAGGAGAATATACCTATCAGTAACTGAAAGGTGCACTTTCCTAACAGAATCTTCAATCTCTGGTTAAACTTTTAGTACGAGTAAATCAGCGATTATGGCAATAGCAGCTGTCTTAAAAAGACGGCATCTAACAGGGTGCAGTCATTTTTCGTATTATTATCAATCAGAAGATCTTAAAGTGATTGTCGAAAACAAAATAAGACAAAAAATGATATATAGTGTAACAGACAAGGGCAGGAAAACATTACTACGTCATCAGCTTTCTGGGAGGTATCTTTATTACACGAAGGAAGAACTGCATCCAGGAGCTCAGGCTGGTACATGTCTATCATTGGTTGTTAATGTCTTGTATATACGCTTAATATATTGACTACCACTGTTAATGGATATTGGTTCAAGTAAGGAACATGAGGTGTAATTTAACACAGTCAGTTAATTTACCGTGAGGTAGGCACAACAAAGAAGATGGTGATGGCACCACCAGGGCATGACGTAAAACGCCGCAAATCTCTCCTCTGAGTATCTCGTCAAGTTCAAAATAACCAGCTTGAGTATTAGTCATGGAAAATAAGTAGTTTATGTGCTGAAGGTAGATGTCATGTTAAAATTTTCTCACTCTTTTGTGTTCCAAGGTGATGGATATATATATATATATATATATATATATATATATATATAAATAAATATATATACATATATATATATATATATATATTAATATTATAGGTATAGCGGCTGGAGTATGGTTTATGTTTAGGGCTTTGTCTGACTTTATGAGTGGAATCAGGGAGCACGTGTATCTGCTGTACCCTACACGAATATAAATGAGGTGTTGTTTGCCAGGAATCCAGAGTGCTGCGGATCTGGCTAGCTGCTGTCGTAAATTTATGAGTGCGATTGTACCTGTTACCAGTCACATTATTTGCTCATAATCTGACTACACCAGGGTTTCTTGGAACCATTGGAGGACATGGGGAATTATAACAGATTTATTAGATAAATGAGTCAATGGACCGTTCGTATATCATCACATGCAATATGTAGCACACGGAATATTGGAGAGCACCTTCATAGTTAATCTCACGTGGACTAAAACATGCAGGTCAGAATATAAATGAACCAACTTTTATTATTTCAAGTGTGAGGTATGTTATTATTGTATTATTATAGCATTCTTGCCAAATGTTTCAGATGTCGGTATGTCGTAAACACTTATGTAGTAAGTGTATAGCTCGAGTGCTTATTACGGATATTTCTCTTTTCAGAAGTCCTCGGAGACTGCCGAGAAAAAAGACAAGATGACGTCCATGCGAAAATCAGAAATGATATACAAGGTCGAGCGGACGCCAGAGCAGACCACTTATGTATGGCACGGACGGAAACATTTCGTTCCACCTGCACCAGTTTTAGGTAACACGTTCCACGAACCAGAAACTCCACAGGAAAACATAAACACAACCTGCCCCTTTTGCACGGGAGCCATTGATGCGGTAAGCAAGCAGGGAGCGCCAATAGTCGCAAAACCTCCAACCTACTCACAGTCAGCGTCAGCCCAGATCAAAGTATTTCACGACACGCCAGTAAACGATACTGGCCAACCGAATGGACAGCCGCCACGTGGGTTTGATATAACATCATATGAGGACCACCATAATACCTCCGTAATTGACCGAGTGAAATTTTTCGAGAATTATCCCAAGAAATCCCCACGTGGAAACACAACAATGACCTACAGCGAAGAGGTGTTATCCGGGCCTCATACAAGCCCAGGCGACGCAAAACCTGATAAAATACAACTAGATGACGCAAACAGTTGTGGTACCGGTAACACCTCTTATCACACCGGATATTCTTCACCAGGGGCCACCAGCAGTGGCTGCGAGAGTGGGGATAATTCTTTCGAGGACCTCGGGTTACCTTCTTATGATGAAGTAACAAAATCACAAAAACCAGCACAGACAACAACTAAGGTGTCTGAGGACAGTCTCTGTACCAAACACAAACACTTAAAGGAGTGGTTCCGGGAGGATTTGTACCAAGAATCTTTAGAAAACTTTCGCAAAGAGGTTGAATCGCTCGTATCGAAAAAGGACAGTGGTGTGTACTCTCCTGATGACAGCTTAGATTTCGATAAAACGCCAACGTCAAATCCATTTGAATTTCCATACAGTGTTGCTAATGGTAGTGTGTTTCCAAGCCCCAGGGTTGATGATGCTGGTGGTCACACCGATTACTTCTCTGACACCGAAGATCCAGTCAATGGTTCCACAGAAAATGACCGAAGCCACGAGGAAATATTCGAAGAAATCATGGCGGATCTAGAACTATGCGGAGCCGACGAAATGGAAGCTACTTTTGCCACGTTCGATAGAACTTATAACTCTTTATCGCAGCCTCAACCACGTAAATATGAGCGACCGGCCCTGCCAAAGAAACCTGCCCGAAGGGCACCCAAAACACCGGCTGGCTCTAATTTGCAAACAAACAATCAAGTATCCCTGAATGGCAAAGCTAAAGACCGCTGGAGCCCGGAGACTGTTATGGAGAATATACTAGAAAAGGCGGGCAATGAATCAGATGATTTTGCTGAGTTGATCTTCGGGGAAGCAGGTTCCTTGAAACGCGGTGTACAGAGAGCATTAGTTTCCTGCCAGATGAAATCTGAGGTGGAGCTCGGCGGGAAGGCGTTCACAGAAACGAAGTCTAGAAAGTTGGACGTTCGCGCAAAAGAGTATAATAATACCCAAGAAACAGGGGGCCCACAAATAACTGAATACACTGAAGTACCCTCTGAGAAGAATGAGGAGAGAATGGAGATTGATTCAGGGTTCGCTTTGTCAGATGGTGGTACCAGTTTTGACTGCGATCTTGAAAAGGAATTGGACTTGCTTGACTTTTATAGGACTTTTATGAAACAGGAGGAAGATAGTTTTGACCAAATGCTGAAATCTCCTCCAAAAAGTAAAAGTCCTACTCCTGAGAGAAATGAACCGTTGGAACATGTTGAATACGAAGAAAATCCTCCTAACTTAGAAACAGAAGCAGACTTGCAAAATTATATTAATATTGCGCTCGCGAGTATACATTCAGCCAAGGTTAAAATCGAGGAAGAAATTGAGAAATCCGAAAAGGAACGAGATGCACAGAATGAAAATACGGACGTTAACAATAAGGAGCTTTCTCCTAAACAAAACGTTACATCAACAAGCTCGACTCCCTCTAGTACACTAAAGTGTAAAAGAATAGCTGGTGATAATCCGGTGAAATATTATGAAGTTAATGTTGATAATACCGCGCAGGTCGAACTTTTGTTGAATCCTTTGAACACAGAAAAATCTTGTACAGATCCCAAATCTCACGAATCTGGGGTCGAGGAGGAAGCACCCCCTCCGGTGTCAGATATAATTCGGAAATTCGAGGGCTTCACACCGAAAGTAAGATTACGCAAAATCACCTCGGAGAAACCAGAGGTGTCACCAAAGCCGAACGTACAATCTGACCAAGATACCACGCCAACAACTGATGCGAACGTCACACACCAAAGAACTGAAGTGTTCGTCGAAGGGGCGAATCCACCAAGCTTAATGCGAAAAGTTGGTAGTCACAACAGAATTAACGTATCTCCTGATAAAGAAAATATATACTTCGGTGATATGGAGATGCCTGTTCAAGCCCCAGAAATCATTAACAAGGCCACAGTGCCAAATGACGTACATTTCAAACAGGCCACCTCGCACCCTACCCCGTCACAACTGGATGGTCTTTCTAGGGTCATAAACGAGGAGCTCTCACCAATAGCTGAGCGAGAAAACGTCAAAGTTAACGCCAATAAGAAATTCAAACGAAGAAAGTTGAGAAAACCCAAACTGGCAGTTCCTGAATCCTCCGGTGGGATAATAAAAGATGTCGCGTTATTT
Source organism: Sipunculus nudus (assembly GCA_026874595.1). Lineage (NCBI taxonomy): Eukaryota > Metazoa > Annelida > Sipuncula > Golfingiida > Sipunculidae > Sipunculus > Sipunculus nudus. The sequence continues at coordinate 61,700,425 of CM049317.1, read as the reverse complement.
AAAAACACTATCAAACCTCATGATCCCCGCGAAGGAGAGTTGTTGTCAGAGGAAATATCAACGGAGGAGGTTGTGATAACGCTTAGATATCCTAAAGGTATGTTCTTACCTAAAAACGAGAACATCTACCGTGACCTGATACATCATCGCGTGACGCGGTATAAAGCACCTGACCCAAAGCATACTTCCGGTTCCGTCGAAGGTGTTAACAAATTAATGATCGAGGAAAACCTCACGGATGATAAAAAAGAGGAAAGTCGAAATACTTACAAGGACCAAAAACCGCTTCAAGGCGCAAATGTAAATGCAAGCTTAAATACAAAAAAGTTTCTTTCTCAAAACAGTCGAAGTGAGGACAAAAGCTTTGCAAACGCAAGTATTAGAAATGACTATAGACCGGGTGCAGTGAATGTAAATGCAAACTTAAACACAAGAAAATTTTCTCTTCCTCCGGCGTTAGTGGTGAATCGTAGTCAGGACAATTCTTTTGCCAGTGAACAATCGATGGACAGTGTTTTTGCGGAATGTGAGGAATATTTAAATACAACGAAGAGATCTGGGAAGTCTGAGAGATATGAGAGATCTGTATAGATAAATGGTGAGTATTTTCCGTTCTATTTTGCAAAGAATAGACACTTCTAGAGATATCGAGGGTACCAAACCATACTCGATAATATATATATATATATATATATATATATATATATATATATCGATAGATAACCGATATTTTTATACGTAGCAAAATCTTAAATGTAAACTTTATTTTCAAGTAACTTATTGGGGTAAAAATTCGTGTTGGTCTTCTTTGGTTAAGATCAGCTCCGATAGGCTATAAAATTAAAAATGAAAAATAAAAATGTTCTTGGAAACCTGAAATTAGGTCACTGTGATCTATATCTTCCGAGCTATGGGGCTCATAAGTAACCCCCCCCCCCCCACCCGAATAAAAACACATTTGATACAAAACCTCCAGTATCTTGATAATTAATGCATGGATTGCCATGAATCTTTCCGTTATTATTGACCATGACTGGTTTTGTTAGTTCCTGAAGGCTGTATTTTTTTTGTAGTTTACATTTTTTTCTGTTTTTGAAACCACCAAATGACAGCAGTTTTGTCAGTTTCTGAGCTACGGTATCAACCAGTGTCCTGAAATCCTGTGGGTTTATTAATTTATTATTTGTTTCTTCAGTTCCTGAAGACTTGTGGTGCAACCTGTATTTTTTTCTATTGTTGATGCATTTTTCCTTTTTTGTGACTGCCAAATTAAATTGATACTATTAGATTCGCAACTGTGGTTTCATCTGTGTCCTGAAACCGTGTGTGTTTATGAGGGCCCCGGTTAAATAAGCGGATGCCCAATATTAATCAACCCGTTCGTCTGTCAGTTCGTCTGTTCCTCTTTCTGTATGTCCGTCCAATTTGTTTCCTGATGAGAAAAATCCAGTTTGGATTGACATACGGATTTCAAACTTGACCTATACCTGGTTCATCAACAATGTAAGAACCTTTTTGATTTAGGGGTAATGAGGTCTACGGTCAAGGTAACAGGACTCACTTCTTTACAAAGATTGTGGATGTATTTAAGCCAAACTTTCCATCCGAAATTGCTCGCCTGCCATTAGTGAAAGAAATATGGATTCTGGGGTCACAAAGTCAAAGGTCAAGGTAAGGGGGCCAGTTTCCGGATGATAACACCAGTTTGGATTGATTTCAAACTTGACTTATATATTGCCCACAACTTAAGTAAAAACTCTGTAGAATCCGGAGTCATGAAATCAAAGGTCAAGGACACAGGACCCACTACTTTAAAAAGGATGTGGATGCACTTTAAGCCAAATTTTCATCGCAAACCTTCCGTCTTTCACGTGTGGCGCCCTTTCCAAAAGGGGAAGTTTCCTTTTCCTTTTTAGGTCACTAGGTAAAAGATCGAGATCCCGAGGCACATCCATCCACAAGTTAGGTTATGGATTGTAACTCAAGTTTGGCTTGACAGGCTGGCTTCAAACTGATCTAAGAACCCATATTTTGAATTGCTCATAAAATATCCTTGTATACAAATTCAGCTGAACGTCGTGACCAATGGGTCCCACGTTTTAATAACGAATCACTGGCAGTCCTTTATTCAGTTTATATCGCATATTGTTGTAAACAAACACTTAGTTATCATGCAACGCCTAAATTCATCTGATAAAATATTATTTCATGTCGTAAATGGCCATCTTATGTCTTCCATTTCAGAGGATGCTTTCCTAGTCCTGGTGAAATATCTGCCGGACTCCAGATTTCCACGTTCCATAGCGAGACGTATGCTCTCTCTGTACCACAGTAATTAATGGATTGATTGGGATTATAAAGCCAACAGAAAATATACGGACAGAAGATTGTCTTTCACAGAATCATGGAAACCCTCGCAGACATCAGATGAACAACAATTTAGTTATTTATACAAGGACCGAAAGATGGCGCTCAAGTAGGACCAGGCCACGATGACGAGCTACGTATTATTTACTCTTTGGGTCACTGCCCCTCTGCATTTACATGTACAGAAAACTGTAATCAACCTATAACGTTATGCATACAGGGTGTATTATTGTATAATCAAGGCCATGGGACCTTGACCTGTAGTCAAGGTCACTGCGCTGTGAATTTTCGTGCTTTCGTCATACACTGCCCATGTGCATGTTACATATATAACTTGTAATATCGTTGAATATATGTTGTATTATGTAACTAGCGATTACTGGAAATCACTTTGTAACAAATCGCAGATGACGTGCCAGTTATCTAACACCATCTCCCAAGGGACCGCTATTTCGTACCTTTCTGTAAAAAATCTGATGTCGTCATTGAGCCGACTCCATCCGTATCTTGTACAGCGGAAAGGCTTGAAAGTTGCGCCCCCTGGTGGAAGAAAACCTGTGGCGCCAGTGAAAAAGAAAACACGTGACATTTGATAAGGACCGTGTATATCAAGGGAAACATTTATTATCAATAGTGTGGTTCGTATACTTAATTCAAACAAGTGATGTGTGAGCTTAATTCCAGGAATATTTATATTAATTGCATCGCACCTTAAAACAAAGAGTAATTACAGGATGCCAGATTCTGTTTACTGCCAGTGTCCAGTTCTTTTACTGGTTTTCTCATATATATATATATATATATATATATATATATATATATATATATATATATATTGCGGAGATGCAACATTACACAAGCGTTTAGGGCCTAGGCTATACACAAAACACATCAGAAATAGCTTTTATGCCGATGCAATTGAGTACAGTTAATAGTTAATACATTTTTTGAGACTATTGAGAAATGGTCTATCACATTAACTTTAGGGTGCTCGACCCCATCTTTCTGGTGGAAATGGATGCTGTATCAGCTTTACTTTGATGATAGCTTTGGTTTGGTCTAGCATCACTTCCATCATAATATTAGTGCTTATTATTCGAAATCTAGTGGAAGTGACCACATCTGGAAGGTCTTACCAAACTTGTCAGCTTTTTACTTATTCCCTATTGTACAAATACAGAGATGTGTCCAATTTAACATATGTCTTGTCAAACACAGTCACATAATAATATACATTATATATGGAATGCCTCCAGACACGTGAATACTGTATGTATGATTATCATGTACATTATCATTATTATTGTTATACAGGATGTCCTTTGTGTTTGACATGTTTCCCTGCATAACCTAAGTTATTCACAGATAAATAACTTGTACAGTTCTGAATCTCATTAAACAAGTGAATGATACTTTCATGTCGGCAGTTTTTTTTTTTTTCATGTTTATCTGTGAATGTGTGTCTGTGTACACATTTATATGTGCAATATTAACATTTTGCCCATGATGGTGGGTGTATGAAACAGAAGAAAACAGGCAGATAGCGAGGGAATTAGTAGAAAAAGAGAGAGCTGAAAGGGAGAGAGAGAGAGACAGAGAGAGAAAAACAACTAGAGAGAGAAGGGGGAGAGGAGATAAAAAGGAGAGAAAGAGAGATCGGCAGGGAGAGACAGACAGAAATAGAGAGACAGAGAGAAAGAGGGAAGGGGGGTAAGAGGGAGGGAGGGAGAGAGAGAATAGGAAAGAAAGAGAGATCGGCAGGGAGAGGAAAAAGTGAGAAAGAGCGATCGACAGGGAGACAGAGAAAGAGAGAGAGAATGAGTGATAGGGCGACAAAGACAGACAAAGTGAGCGAGAGAGACTCAGACAAAGAGAGAGAGAGAGAGAAGGAGAGAAAAAGAGAACGACAGAGAGGGAGAGAGATAAAGAGAGAAAGGGGAGGGAAATAGGAAAATAGAGGCAGACAGACAGACAGACAAAGGGAGACGGGGGAAAAAGAGGAGAAGAAAGTGGGTGCAAGAAATTTAACTAGTGCGAATGAACCATCAAGTGTCAGAGAAAGTATGTTCTCAGAGAAGTAATCAGCATTTAGTAACAAACGGGGAAAGTTGTAAAGTCATAAAATACAAAGTTATTGTTTATCCATATCCGAATTAAGAATACAATAATTTCAAACGCCATATTTACTGGGATTAAGCTGCTGTTCAGTATTACTTGCTTTATTTTAGAACGTTCAAGTAGCACTTAAAAGTTATAGGATGACTACGTAATTCTTCTAAACCATTGCATGCCCTAAATGGGATACATTCATAATATACACTTTTCGTTCACATGGTGAGCTAACTATGCTCCAAAAGTATTTAATAAACTATGTTTGTATTCTGTCGTATTTTACAGTGAAATTATGCTTTTATAACTAGTAGGGGTGTATTCGCATTCATCATCAGGTTGCAATTATGTTGGGTTTTTTTAAGTCAATGTTTACAATAATAGCATCCTTTGCTGACGGTTGTGATGACCTCGAATTGACCTTTCCCACGGGCACGCGCATTTCGCGTAAAATATCGTTTGATGTGTTCACTTGAATGAGTCAACAATATGTGTTATGTGAAAGGAAGTTAGTTACTAGATACAGGCTTCAACTTGACCCGGTCCTTTTAGCGCAAGGTATTTTTTTTTTTACGTCCATTATGAGATTAAGCGCAATATGACAAAACGGATCAGGGTAGTTTCATTTTCCGCCGACAGATATCGCTGGCGTATAGGAAAAGTAAGGTTGAGAGCCAGATCATGTGCAGGCACCTGCTTTTTTGTGTTTTTACTCAAGAGAACCTTGAATCTCTTATTCTAATCGTTGTACCCCACGTTGTACGCTTATATGAAACTAGAATACGGGTAGTCGACAAGCGACTACGTGTATCCGCCAAAATCAGAGAAGGACGGGTGGAGTAAGGCATTGATTGAGTGGCAAGGGGATATAGAGTTACATGTGTTAAATATTAGAATGGATCTCTGCCACATAAACATGATTGTAGGTGGCGCCACCTGTTATTTGAACGAGAAACTATCCAAGATATATACACATGCAAAATTTCATGTGGAAAAGTCAAACCACTGCAGAGATATGAGTAATTTTATCCTACAGCAGACAAACAGATGGACGCTGTGCAAAAATGGCTGCAGGTGGCGCCACCATTTTTGTTCATGTTATAAAGCTATCCAAGGGCTACATTTGTGTAGAATTTTTTCCTGATTGGTCAAACGGTTCCCGAGATATGAGCTTGGATGTCTGCAGCATAAACGTGAATGTAGGTGGCGCCACCTGTCATAAAATCAAGAAAGCTATCTAGGATGTATACACATGCCGAATTTTAGGTGAATTAGTCAAACCACTGCAGAGATATGAGTGATTTTAACCCCAGGCAGATTAACAAATGGACACTGTGCAAGCATGGTTGCAGATGGCGCCACCTTTTGTTGTGTATGTTATAAAGCTATCCCAGGGCTACATTTGTGTAAAAAAATTTTCCGGATCGGTCAAACGGTTCCTGAGATATATGGATTTATGTGTGGAGTGTTAACGTGAATGTAGGTGGCGCCACCTGTCATTAAATCAAGAAAGCTATCTAGGATGTATATGCATGCTGATTTTTAGGTGAATTAGTCAAACCACTGCAGAGATATGAGTGATTTTAACCCCAGGCAGATGAACAAATGGACACTGTGCAAACATGGTTGCAGGTGGCGCCACCTTTTGTTGTGTATGTAATAAAGCTATCCCAGGGCTACATTTGTGTAAAAAATTTTTCCGGATCGGTCAAACGGTTCCCGAGATATATGGGATTATGTGTGGAGCGTTAACGTGAATGTAGGTGGCGCCACCTGTCACAAAATCGAGAAAGCTATCTAGGATGTATATGCATGCCAAATTTTAGGTGAATTAGTCAAACCACTGCAGAGATATGAGTGATTTTAACCCCAGGCAGATGAACAGATGGACACTGTGCAAACATGGTTGCAGGTGGCGCCACCTTTTGTTGTGTATGTTATAAAGCTATCCAAGGGCTACATTTGTGTAAAATTTTTTTCCGGATCGGTCAAACGGTTCCCGAGATATATGGGATTATGTGTGGAGCGTTAACGTGAATGTAGGTGGCGCCACCTGTCACAAAATCGAGAAAGCTATCTAGGATGTATATGCATGCCGAATTTTAGGTGAATTAGTCAAATCACTGCAGAGATATGAGTGATTTTAACCCTAGGCAGATGAACAGATGGACACTGTGCAAACATGGTTGCAGGTGGCGCCACCTTTTGTTGTGTATGTTATAAAGCTTTCCCAGGGCTACATTTGTGTAAAAATTTTTTCCGGATCGGTCAAACGGTTCCCGAGATATATGGGTTTATGTGTGGAAACAGACGCACAAACGGACGCTGGGCAGAGACGAAAGGTCAGAGGTCAAGGTCACTTGGTTAGGCACCAGTTCACATGTGACCCGATAATTTGTGTAAGTTTCAGAAAAATCTGTCCAGTAGTCTCAGAGGAGTTCTCCGGAAACGAACGCGGCGGCGGCGGCGGCGGCGGCGGAACCCGGTCAAAAACATAGTATCCGCAAAACTTCGTTTTGGCGGATACAATTATAGGGTGACCCGTAATTTGCCACTGTGGGCTTGGTCCAAAAAGGTTGCCGGTACTCCTCCCCTTGTCTCCAAACTCCCTCCACAGATAGAATCTCGCCTGAATATGTCTTCGGAGTACTTTCGTGTCGCACCCTCGCCAGCCCTTTTCGAACCTTGACATGTTAATTTTTTTCCAAGTTTCTCGAAAATGCTCATAGGGGCTGCCATTTTGTCTACACATTAAAACCGGTGTCGCATGTTTCCTGTTGAAAATGTGAGAATACCGCTATTCTTTTTCTTCTTCTTCTTCTTCTTCTTCTTCTTCTTCTTCTTCTTCTTCTTATTATTATTATTATTATTATTATTATTATTATTATTATTATTTTGAAGTGTCTTACAGAGTCTCCAGTCCATATGGATCACTCGAAGCGCTGACTTTAATGAGTCTGTAAAATTGGAGAATTTGTCCGGACGTGGTTTTAGTCGTTTTTTATTGTTTAGAATTATAATCCGCCTCTCGCGCACTCACAAACACCGGGACGAAATTTGAGGATGCAGAGTTTATTTACCTGGAATAAAATTACAAGTGTTCAGACCGGTCGGCGTCTGGCCAACAGTTGCATGATCTTGGCTGAACTGACGCGAAAGCTAACAATTACTGTATGCAACGGTATATTTTACTTTACACAGCTGAGATACAATCACATATAATAGATCAAGTTCACATGATATTACGTTAAAATACATTTACATATTATAATGTGTACACGTGTCTTTGAAGAAATTTTAAACTGAGCTCTCAATATTTCTCAATTTACTTAATTCACTTAATATTATGATGAAAGATACTTATTCAATGCACATCTTATCATTATACAAATATATTCTTACATTTATCACTTTCCTGTTATTAAATGGTTTGAGGGACAGTCTCTTCCGAGGCGTGGGTTCTACTCCCACCGCTACCAGTATTTGTAACGGGTGAAAATAGAAACAGGGCTGAATGTGGATTCGAGCCCGTAACCTGGGACACAAAAGCGTTCCTGCTGGCCTTACCAGTGAAGCATGCTTTATTAGCGAGGTGGTAGAACGTCTGACTTTTGTGTGTCACAGGTAACTGGTTCGAATCCAAATTCGGCCTTGTTTCTATGTTCACCCGTTACATACATACGAGTTGAAATTATACCCCATTGTGTGACGACGGTGCTGCCACCTAGTATGCATCATGTAAACAAAATGGAAACGGTTTGGTTGCTGAAACAATCGCCAAAGCTTTTAGAAATAATGTAAGAATCAAATTACATGTGCTTGCAAATTCAACGGAAACGTGTTCAGGGAAGAGATCTCTGTATATAAGTATATTTCAATTGGAAAATGATTCTGGATGTCCCAATTTATAAATGAAGGAAAATGAATATAATATATTATCGATAGTTTTCATTGAATGGTCACCACTAATTCATCCAGTATTTTATTCAGTCACAGGCGAGAAAAAGCTGAAAGAATGAAAATGAAAGCAATGAGTAAAGTCGTATCAGACTAACGTCGTCTTTTACCCCCATTTCTACATTTAAACTTTAGTTTCGTACAAAAACTCGTAAAAAACATGAACAAATAAAGGCTGAATGAATTATTGTATACACCATCCAATACAAATTTCACTTATCCCAGTACTGTATTCAGTAGTGCACGTGAAATCACATTCCACAATAGTTATGACTTAATTGTCGCCTCTGACAAAGATATCAAACTTTTCTTCACTGCATGTATCGGAACGCTTAGTACAGGTACTGCCACTTCCCTGCAAATTATTTAACTAATTAACGGCTCTCTGATCCTCCCTCTAATTTACCATGTTGTAAGAGCCGGCACTGAGTTACGTGTACCGGTGCATGGAATCACGTTTTATATAGGCTTTTTGGTAGCAAACATAAGAATACTGACACCCTGGCAGGGCTAATTCTACAGTTCATTGGTGTCTCATGTTACCTTCTTTATCTACATGGTTAATGTCGCAAAATGTTCCAGTACAGCTACAGTGGCTCGCCCACTATTGAAAATGCAACCCTTTCCTCATTCGAATTATAGAAACGAAAAGTTCAATCAGTATTTCAACATTTCTTATATTTTTGTCGATATAAAAATAAAACCTTTAATAATATATACACAGTGTGCTTGGTTTAACTTGATAAAATTCTGTGCAACGTTTACAATGAAGTAATTGGAGCTTTTACAAAAAAATATAGGCAAGAAAACGTAGATATAACGCACACAGGCTGATTGTTTTGTTAATATCAACATGTTTATAATATAATGGGGCCCGCCAAATAAAAAATAAAAACCAATTTAACAAGGGCATCTGGCAGCAAGTCAGATAAACCAGGGTTTTGCAAATGTCGTTTTGCAACAAGTGACCTTTCTACCTCCACATATATGCGACTTACCACCTTGGTTACATGTTTTTCTTGTTTATCAATATTGCTGTGTTTACAAACATTTTGTTGATAAACAAGTTCATACATCCTTCACGAAGATCTTATAAGAACTTTTTCAGCTAAAATTATCCTTATATAGATAATTAATATATACACAGAGAAAGTCAGAAATTATATAAATTCTTTTTCAAAAGTAGGTGACTGAATACCTTTAATGTTTATTCTCAGCACCCAGGCAGTAATCACACTTATGCCCGCGCAAGTCTTCTTGTTGATATTATTTTTTTTCTTAATTATATTCTCTATATTTTAATCATACTTCTTTAACGCTTTCAAAAACCGAGTTAATATATTTTTTAAAATAAATTTGCTCTATGTACATAACACTTCCATGGTGAAGGTGATCTCGTTAGGCCGGTCTGATATAAAAGGGCCTTTGATTCGAATCATTCATATCGATCATCATACAGATATTCCCGCCCGATTCGATTCTCGAATCGCTTATTGTAAATAATGATAATGAATATATTCTTTCAGAGCCGTGAGCCTAAGTTTTCCTCCCAGGTGAAGCTAAGATGAACATAAAAAATTACCCAAGCATTTACGTGGTCCAAGTAAATGAAATAAATAAATAAATAAATAATTCATATTTCATATTGCGCTCATATATATATATACCAGGTATACTCACAAGCCCATCACAATGCTGTTGTATTTGAAAAAATAATGATAGACTTAAACAATTATATCCCAGTTTATCACAAGTTAAAATACTAAATAAGATGTCGATATCAAGTAATCTTTATAATATTCTCGTTCTTTACTTCACTGGCATTTAATATAATAATGAACCATATATAAGGGGCATTTCTCTGTTAAAAGTGGTAAACTTCATGTGAATCGTTTATCTCTCCTTATGTATGAGTAGATCAAACATGCAAGCTTGGAAACAAATGTAAAGGTATAATGGTTGATATTAAGCCGAGTCCTGAATGTTCATTCTTTCTGACCAAACGGATATTCACACGCTTGTTACTTTTGTAGACTACAACTATTTTTATTGAATGAGATTCTTTTTGACACAGTTTGGCTAATTTTCTTGCATTTCAAAAATCAATTTCTCTACCATATCATATAAGTTGTCTCAGGCCAAAGAAATGAAAAAAAGATTGTTTCTTAGGCACCTCGCGTCAAGGTTACCCCACCCCCGCATAAAAATAAAAAAATATATATATTTTTTTATTTTCAGTAGAAATGAACAAATTTTGAGCTCCATGTCCTCGGACATTTCTTTAAAGGGTATAAAATAATAAATTTTTCCATAATATCTTCTTTTATTATTTTGTATTAACCAAAACTATTCTGTCATTATCAAGTTATCCCCTGATCACGTCTTTTTAATCGAAAACCATTCATGGAAAGGTAAACAAAAGTTCTCCCGCCAGCCTGAGAAACCAACATTTTTGGCGTAAACTGACTTTTAATTTATATAACATATCCATCAGGACAGTTTTCAACGCTATTGATCGATCAAAAGTGCAAACAGGATAACAATAAACCTCCAGACAGAGGAACATGTGGCTGTATTTATTTTTCCTATTTAACATCTACAAAACACCTGAAGTTTGGGCCTCTTTAAAATAATACTCAAAATAAATTCTAATATTGAATTTTTTTTTACCTGAGAATTCCTTGTTTTACAGTCAAACAATGCCAAGAAAATCAGGGCTTGTGTATCTCAGTTTCTCACCATCCTGGTCCGAATGAAGTGAAGCCAAACTACCCCTCCAAGCAGTCCCAAATTACCATTTGGACAACATGTCTTTGATTGACCACAGATTTAAAAATATTTGACTGATACTATTAATTTTGTGTGAGATTATGCTTCACATACATAAAATTCAAACAATAAGTTTCATTAAGGCCTCCTGCCACATCGGCTAGAGCCAATCAGAGCAGGCCAAACCATTCACTACTCGCCTCAAGCCTCAAGGAGAGCTTTGTCCCTGTAGAGAGGAAGTTGCATCAATACTAAACTGTTCTGTGGGATAGGCTTGGGTTGGTAACATTCACTGTGTTCGGAGAAACCCTGCGCATTACCTCCAAATGATGTGGCAAATGACGCCGCGCTATTGTGAATGTGATTGCACCTGGCCAACATTCATCAGGGGATTTCCAATACGTCATTGGAATTCCCCAACACTCCAGGATATCGCCAGAGGCAACAAGACGACACATTGATCAGGTCAGGCATGGCAGATCTTATCGCTACATATTATACATATATTTGTTTAACTAGACGTGATTGAGTGGGTACAACTGTGCTTCAAGTGGAGGAAATTTTTGTATACTAGGTTCCGAGAACATAAAAACAATCTCTAGGCACTTGGACCTGACGCCCCCAACGGTGAGTGTCGTAAAAACATGGCAGACTTCAGCTGTTCATGACAGAAATCCATATATAGTGTGATAAGGCATAAACCTATTTTTAAAATTGATTAATAAATTTACGCATTTCCTTATGCTTACGTGCCATACAGTGGATCCAGGAATTTTTTTTTTTTTTTTTGGGGGGGGGGGGGGTGGTTACTATGTAGCAGAGTGTTACTGGCATCTAAAATGTGTGCAAACCTGGGATTTGGGTAGGCAAAGTGGGGTTTGTGGGAAGGACTCTGTAGCTTAGAATTAAATCCTTGCCTTGCAGCAAAAAATCAAGCATTTTACTCATGGAATGTTTAGTTATGTTATATATACAAGCTTTCGACTATACGCTCATGCCTGAGCGCACTCAGCGCACGTGAAATTGCAGTAAAAAAAGAATATAAGAAAATTCATTCATCGTTTTGCTGTGTTATTACGTGAGTGTCCACCAGTCAGACTTTTGAGACTTATCCAACTTACCAACACCTGCGTGACCAACATTGCTTCTGCATAACGTTTTTCATCAGAGGCCGAACCTTTGCGGGGAGCTATAGCCCACAGCTACCCTTTGGATCCGCCACTGGTCCCATACAAAGCGTTTCGAGAAAAATATTAATATTTCAGTTAAATTTAGAAATTAACAGCTATATCTTAAGCCTATGACTGACAAATAATGGGGAGGGGGCGTGAAATTGTACTCCCCCCCCCCCCCTCCCCCAAACGTTTAAGCTGAGGGGGAAATCCCCTCTCCCCCTGGTATTCATGCCTTTATTAAACATTTGCTTATGTCATAGACAGTACGCCCACCATATAAAGACCAGGTATTTTCTCAGCTAGCACGGTCTACCTAGCATGATGCAGGATACGAGTACTGAAGTATATACATGATGAGATTTATTGAAAGAGTTCAAAGATTATCTCAGTCTATAGTGGCAGGCTGGTACAGTGCTAGTTCGCCACGTACGGACTCCATTTATCTGTGATATGGAGTCCGACCGTCTGGCGGTGAGAGTTCACCCTGCCGTTCATGCAAGGACCTGTAACATGAATTACCACTGCTTGTTGTGCGATAAAGAAACAATCTTGTATTTATATATAGAAATAAACTTTTTATGTATCAAATTTAATCGATATATCACCTTTATGTGCGCCTGTAAAGTTTTTTTATCCTTTGAACTGCCGGGGTTCAGATGTTGCATGCCAACTGCATGGACACCGCCGGAAAAGCAATCCCATGCAAATTAGGTGGGCAAACTATGCAAAAGATGAATTCAGGGGGGCTTTTCCCAGGAATGCCAGTACCGTGCACTAGGATAGACCATATTTTCATAAGCATCCTTCCCATCATACATCGCTTGTTGTCAATGATGCTAAATTCCTATTGGTTGTAATTCCAACCGAAAAGCGCCATTGGCCAGACGGAGACGATGCAATATCTGACTTCATCCAGAGTAAGTGCCCATACTTTATTAATGCTGATCATCCAGCAAAAGTTTTGGTCCCAACGGAGTCTAAGCATCTGTAACAATTATATAATATGTGGGGTTTGTTTGGTGTCCTCACGCTTCACAAGGCATATACGTGTCTGAGGGTCTGTAGGACACGTGGCTGTATTTATTTTCCCTATATAACATCTATAAAACACCTGAGGTTTGGGCCTCTTTTAAATAATTTTCAAAATAAATTCTGATATTAAACTTTTTTTTACCTGAGAATTTGTTGTTTCTTCAGTCAAACTAGACCAAGAAAAAGGGGGCTTGTGTATCTCCTTTTTTAACAATCCTGGCCCGAATGCAGTGAAGCCCAAAATACCCCACCAAGCAGTCCCAAACAAGCATTTGGACAACATCTCTTTGATTGGCCATAGATTTTTAAAAAAATGACCAATACTGTCAATTTTATTGGAAATTATGCTTAACATACTTAAAAATCAAACAATGGGGTGTTTTTGATGCTCCAGCACATGATGGCTAGAGCCAACCAGAGAAAGCCAGACCATTTACTACTCTCCTTCAGGTTCAGGGCTTGGTGACCCCAGGTCATGTAAACAAATAGGACCACGTGACCTTAAGATACACAATTTTATTTGCCCCCTATTTACATGAAAGCAAACTATAATGGCATGAAAGCACTATCAGAATTCAAAGTTACAGGACCCTATCACTAAAAAATAATATTTCAGAGCCCTATAACTATCCTATTATCTAGTGCGGTATACCTGACAGTGGCCACTGTGAAAAATCAAATATCATTCTGCAATTATTCTAAACTTATCTCACTTTTCTATATGTGAGGCACTATTTACTTAGTGCTAATATCTAATACCCCTGATATGTTATTAAAGACCAAATTGTGTGGGAGACATATCTGATATGCTCTGATTATGTCAGACTTAGAAAAAAAGCATGATTTTCAATATAGTTTTGGTGTCTGGGACTCCATCCAACCTGGACAGTCAGGTTTATAATAAAATATGCTGAAAAGTACTCTGGAAGTACAGTGTCATGGATACCTGACTCTAAGAAATTGATGAAACAAGAGTCTGTAGTGAATATTGTTGCCTGATGACTGTCTTCATTTCCAATGCCTGTATGCATGGTGTCTGGGCAAAACAGCAATTCTGAATTCAGTCACTGTTGATCTTCACCCAACATTTAGAAAATGAGTTTCTGGATCTGAAAATACATCAGATTATTTCACATTATTAATAAAAGATGAAAATATAATGATGTGTCAGTGTTATTACTGTTATAAGTATAACTTTACATATAAGTATATATATATATATATATATATATATATATATATATATATATATGTATATATATTACAAACAATATACATATGAACATATATATATGCATATATTTATATCTATATATATATATATATATATATATATATAAATTTATATATACACACACACACACACACACAATTACTGGCGACAGTTGATCCATGCTGTCAAATAGGGAAAATGCTAATCATGGGAAATTATTCGAGCCTGCTGTTATACAATAATGCACATACTGGCCATATACCATTGCTTTTTTATTCATTGAGGCCATAAAATTCACCAAATGACACATTTTAACTACACCTTTTTTTTTTGCAATGAGTCAACATGCACAAAATCCATGTAAAAATAAAACATGATATACAGAAACATGGTATGTCAAGATATTGTGCAACCTCAAATTTGGCAAATGAATGGGGCGCAAACAAATGGGGGTTTATAAATAAATAAATAAATAATTATATATTTACATATATATGTGTGTGTGTGTGTGTGTGTGAGAATACCCAGTCATGAACCAAAAGTAGAAAAAAAGCAATTCCTCTCTTCTACCCCCCCCCCCCCCCCCCCCCGTTCTCCTGTTCCCTTATCATTCTGCCCCCCCCCCCCCCAAATACGGCCATTCACCCTAAAAGTCATCCACACCACTCCCAGTGAAATGCCGACACAAATCTGGCACCAAAAAGTGTTGTTTACCTATTGAAATCAGCCCTAGAATTGTAATCCAGTCTTGTTATGGTATGAAGATAGAGTGACAGTTCATGTTTCTTACCTGTCAGGAATCCGCTTCCCAAAACCAAGTTTTTCTCATAAAAACAGCCTGGAAATAAAGAATATAGTACTTGAATAAGCTGAAAAGACTCTGAACATCAGTTCAGGCACAATTTTGTGGCAGCGATCAGCCTGTATTATCACCCACATTGTAAAGACAGGTTTTTGTGAAGGACACGTGGCTGTATTTATTTTCCCTATATAACATCTATAAAACACCTGAGGTTTGGGCCTCTTTTAAATAATTTTCAAAATAAATTCTGATATTAAACTTTTTTTTACCTGAGAATTTGTTGTTTCTTCAGTCAAACTAGACCAAGAAAAAGGGGGCTTGTGTATCTCCTTTTTTAACAATCCTGGCCCGAATGCAGTGAAGCCCAAAATACCCCACCAAGCAGTCCCAAACAAGCATTTGGACAACATCTCTTTGATTGGCCATAGATTTTTAAAAAAATGACCAATACTGTCAATTTTATTGGAAATTATGCTTAACGTACTTAAAAATCAAACAATGGGGTGTTTTTGATGCTCCAGCACATGATGGCTAGAGCCAACCAGAGAAAGCCAGACCATTCACTACTCCACTTCAGGCTTTGTGACCCCAGGTCATGTAAACAAATAGGACCACGTGACCTGTACGGATCCGTACAGGTCACGTGGTCCTATTTGTTTACATGACCTGGGGTCACCAAGCCCTGAACCTGAAGGAGAGTAGCAAATGGTCTGGCTTTTTCTGGTTGGCTCTAGCCATCATGTGCTGGAGCATCAAAAACACCCCATTGTTTGATTTTTAAGTATGTTAAGCATAATTTCCAATAAAATTGACAGTATTGGTCAATTTTTTAAAAATCTATGGCCAATCAAAGAGATGTTGTCCATATGCTTGTTTGGGACTGCTTGGTGGGGTATTTTGGGCTTCACTGCATTCGGGCCAGGATGGTTAAAAAATGAGATACACAAGCCCCCTTTTTCTTGGTCTTGTTTGACTGAAGAAACAACAAATTCTCAGGTAAAAAAAAGTTTAATATCAGAATTTATTTTGAAAATTATTTAAAAGAGGCCCAAACCTCAGGTGTTTTATAGATGTTATATAGGGAAAATAAATACAGCCACGTGTCCTTCACAAAAACCTGTCTTTACAATGTGGGTGATAATACAGGCTGATCGCTGCCACAAAATTGTGCCTGAACTGATGTTCAGAGTTTTTCCAGCTTATTCAAGTACTATATTCTTTATTTCCAGGCTGTTTTTATGAGAAAAACTTGGTTTTGGGAAGCGGATTCCTGACAGGTAAGAAACATGAACTGTCACTCTATCTTCATACGATAACAAGACTGGATTACAATTCTAGGGCTGATTTCAATAGGTAAACAACATTTTTTGGTGCCAGATTTGTGTCGGCATTTCACTGGGAGTGGTGTGGATGACTTTTAGGGTGAATGGCCTTATTTGGGGGGGGGGGGGGCAGAATGATAAGGGAACAGGGGAACAGGTGGGGGGGGGGTAGAAGAGAGGAAATTAATTTTTTTCTACTTTTGGTTCATGACTGGGTATACACACACACACATATATATATATATATGTAAATATATAATTATTTATTTATTTATAAACCCCCATTTGTTTGCCCCCCATTTGTTTGCCAAATTTGATGTTGCCAAATATCTTGACATACCATGTTTCTGTATATCATGTTTTATTCTTACATTGATTTTGTGCATGTTAACTCGTTGCAAAAAAAAATACATGGTGTAGTTAAAATGTGTCATTTGGTGAATTTAATGGCCTCAATGAATAAAAAACAATGGTATATGGCCAGTATGTGCAGTATTGTATAACAGAAGGCTCGAATAATTTCCCATGATTAGCATTTTCCCTATTTGACAGCATGGATCAACTGTCACCAGTAATTGTGTGTGTATATAAATGTATATATATATATAAATATATGCATATATATATATGTTCATATGTATATTGTTTGTAATTTATATATATATATATATATATATATATATATATATATATATATATATATATATATATATATACTTATATGTATAGTACGTTATACTTATAACGGTAATAACACTGACACATCATTATATTTTCATCTTTTATTAATAATGTGAAATAATCTGATGTATTTTCAGATCCAGAAACTCATTTTCTAAATGTTGGGTGAAGATCAACAGTGACTGAATTCAGAATTGCTGTTTTGCCCAGACACCATGCATGCAGGCATTGGAAATGAAGACAGTCATCAGGCAACAATATTCACTACAGACTCTTGTTTCATCAATTTCTTAGAGTCAGGTATCCATGACACTGTACTTCCAGAGTACTTTTCAGCATATTTTATTATAAACCTGACTGTCCAGGTTGGATGGACCCAGACACCAAAACTATATTGAAAATCATGCTTTTTTTTCTAAGTCTGACATAATCAGAGCATATCAGATATGTCTCCCACACAATTTGGTCTTTAATAACATATCAGGGGTATTAGATATTAGCACCAAGTAAATAGTGCCTCAGATGTAGAAAAGTGAGATAAATTTAGAATAATTGCAGAATGATATTTGATTTTTCACAGTGGCCACTGTCAGGTATACCGCACTAGATAATGGGATAGTTATAGGGCTCTGAAATATTATTTTTTAGTGATAGGGTCCTGTAACTTTGAATTCTGATAGCGCTTTCATGCCATTATAGTTTGCTTTCATGTAAATAGGGGGCAAAAAAAATTGTGTTTCTTAAGGTCACGTGGTCCTATTTGTTTACATGACCTGGGGTCACCAAGCCCTGAACCTGAAGGAGAGTAGCAAATGGTCTGGCTTTTTCTGGTTGGCTCTAGCCATCATGTGCTGGAGCATCAAAAACACCCCATTGTTTGATTTTTAAGTATGTTAAGCATAATTTCCAATAAAATTGACAGTATTGGTCAATTTTTTAAAAATCTATGGCCAATCAAAGAGATGTTGTCCATATGCTTGTTTGGGACTGCTTGGTGGGGTATTTTGGGCTTCACTGCATTCGGGCCAGGATGGTTAAAAAATGAGATACACAAGCCCCCTTTTTCTTGGTCTTGTTTGACTGAAGAAACAACAAATTCTCAGGTAAAAAAAAGTTTAATATCAGAATTTATTTTGAAAATTATTTAAAAGAGGCCCAAACCTCAGGTGTTTTATAGATGTTATATAGGGAAAATAAATACAGCCACGTGTCCTACAAACTTAGATAGTATAGACTCTCCCCGCCAGAGGCTGCAGCGCTTGTATTGTTTACTATATATGTCAGTGCTGCAAGACTGCAGCAAGTACAGTGCCAGTATTCTAGCTGGTACGCAGCAGCCGACCTTAGCACCTGGTTTATCAGCTAGACTTCCCACACTAAGACAAGTGTATGATATATTACAGAGATGTGACCGATGATGTGGGGATCGAGGAGTCATCTCCCCGGACAGGAATGTGTATTTTTGCCAAAGTTATTCCGGGAAAGGGTATTTTTACGGAAAATATAGTATGTACTACTGTTTGACCTTGTATATGTGTGAAAGCCATGTGTATATAGCATATATCTACCTAGTTTGTAGTTGTCCTTTAAGTTCATTTTCTTACATGTCAAATAAAACCTCATTTCAGCTTAGCTGACTGAATGAGCAATACCAATCAACCTTTGTTCATCTTTCGGCCGGCTGATCGACCAATTGTCCGTTGTCAGGACCCGTATCGTAACCGCTTGACCTAACGTAAACCTCTAATGTATCCAAGGAGGTCTTTGAAATCTGAAATAAGGAAACTGCGACCGATATTCTCCGACTTATGGGGCTTGTTTGCACATCACAGAAATAATTTTCATCCACATTTTTCATCCCAGACTATCCATCTTTCACATACAGATCACTAACAAATAAAAGGAGAAGAACCCTATTAAATTTGACGTCACAAGGTCAAAGGTCAAGGGTACAGGTTCCCCTTTGTTAAAAGCTTGTGATCATATTTTATGCCAAAATTTTCATCTCAACCCTCTCATCTTTCATATATGACTCACCTGTCAATGGGAGAATAACCTATATTGATGTTTAGGTCACAGGTTCAAAGGACAAGTTCACATGCTTGTGGCAAAAACGATTATAAAAAGAAGAAATATAACCTATTATACGATTTCATAAAATTATTCTTAAACACACCGGCCTCCACCTTGGCTTCGTAACTCATGTGTCCCTAGTTTTATATTTACGTTTTACTTCAAGAAACGTTCGTGTTTAGTATAAAAGCATACTTCATTACTTTGAAATGTATATTTGTATGTAGGTTAATTAAAAACATGAATTCTGTATTAAATGGCCCATTATAGTGTTTTACATTTTTGTATTAATTTTCCGGTACATGTACCAGTTTGTCATAACATGTTATATGAGGGTTCATGCGGGTTCAATGTCCATCTATATCGGGGTAGTGTTTTCTGTCTTTATTCGAATCTTGTATGGTTACGTCTTTTGATGTGTAACAGCATGTAATATGCCTGATTATTCGATTGGAATTTGATTTTAATACTTATGCTTTATCATGAAACCGACATCTTTTTTTATTAAATTACAGGAAAATGAATTACGAAGTAGAAGTAACTGAGAAGGAAAACTTCTTTCGTTTATGTCACTTGCTGATAGATGGCGGCACCTCGGTGCTCAGGGAGGTTTTCGATGACAAGATACCTCCTGCCGCGTTGGATCAAGTCCTCGGCGCCAATACTATGAGAAAAAGCATTAACGACCTGAAAAAGAGCAGAATTCTACCCAAAGCTCAGTTTCAAGTCATATATCCAGGTTCCAAAAAGTTTGGAAAATCCAGAGATTTCGATATAAGTATTCTCTCTGCCCTTTTAAGGAATATATGCAATGTCCCAGCGCCATCTACCGGTTGGGATGCGAAACCAAACCCAGCTGACGACGATTTTGGCGCGGACTTAGTCCGGTTGAGGTTGTACCGTAATGAACTCTACGCACATGTCAAGTCGACGTCGCTTGATAACGACACCTACCGTAGGTATTCCGAAGATATCATTAAAGTGCTCGTGAGGATAGGGGGCGCTGACTGGGAGGCCAAGTGCGACAGGCTGTTAACTGAACCACTAACTGAAGAAGCAAAGGCCAGCTTGGAAGAACTGACGTCGTGGTATAAGCTTGATACAGAACTAAAAGAAGAGTTTGCGGAAATAAAGCACGAAATGAAATGCCATTCACAGGAAGTGACGCACGTGTTTGACGCACTGTCTGACACAGACCTCCAAATATGTCACATGTCTCAAACAATCGACCAATTAAAAGCGAGGTCAGGAGGTCAAGGGGCGTTGTGGACTGCTTTCAGTGGCTATTGCAAGATGTACCTGTTGCTTGCACTGCTCGGCGGAGTCTTGTTGATGATATTACGTCTACTCCTTCACAGTGAAGATCACCAGAATTTGTTCTGTTTAAAACAAGACCAGAACCAGAACGCTATTACGCTAAACCCAGTGCAGCAGCAATTTTGTTCCGAACAGGTCATGCCTAACTTTGTTCCTCTATTTGCTGCCCAAATCGTGATTTACTTAACGGTCGTGCTGGCGTGGCCACTGGTAAAGCATCAAACATTGAACTTGCTACTGAGCTTACCTTCAGAACACGATGCAGGATACGTTTACAGCACGGTCCGAGCTGCCCCGGTCAAACACTGGTTGAATGGTCTACAGGGCACCTATATGTTATCTTTACTTGCCCGAGTTTGGATGCCCCTCATGTTCTTAACATCACAGGTATACCTACATGGCTACTACGTAGAGCCCTGGATGCCATGTATTATTTCTGATAATACATACACGTGTCGCGTAAACGAGGCATCTTATAGGAACTTCATACTTCAATCAAATATATTTATTAATTCGATAATACTTCTTTCGGTACTTTTCGAGGTGATGCATCTATTGCAACATTTAACTCTTAGGTCAGCTGGTATGAAAGGCTATCGGAAAATCAAATGGTTGAATGATTATGATTTCCTCGTATTGTGGTTCAGCTGTGCAAGACTTGAACGCCAAGTGCGCATGCTCCTGGCCGGCCGTGGATATGACTTAGACAGCATGGAACCATATACAAACATGAAGTCATGTGACGTGCCTGAAGGAAAAGAAGACAAAAGTTTGGTAGGTCAGTAAACCAAATGCATGTCGTTTTTCGTCCATAATTCCCTATTTTCATATATTAATTCGTCTCTGAAACGGGTGGAAAGACGACAATAATTCTTGGCTAATAATGATGATAGACAACTGTAAATACAAATAAAACTGGAGGAAAACAGAACATTTTACAATTGATAAGCTCGTTTGATTATACCAGCTTGGGCATCGTTATTAAATTAAAATTTTCTACAGACAATCATGTGAAACAAAGTGATTCAATCATCATACCAATGCATAAAAAATCACCTTGATTTCCGAACATATTTTTATAGCTTATTGCTCGAATTAGTTAACAGTTTGAATTAAAATATTAGTGTGTTTTATAATAATATGTGACCTAACAAATTCATGGTTATATTAACAGTTATTTTACTTTCAGAGAACAATATTCTCCGTAACAAGTTCAAGGTCAGGACATTTGGGAATATAGGGGATGACCCGGAAACGTTTCGTAACCCACGTGGTCTTGGGTTTTGTTTCCAGGACAACCATCTGTACGTCGCTGACAGCACTAACCACAGAATCCAGGTCCTCGACCAAGATGGCCGCTTTGTGCGTTTTGTAGGCAAAGGTCAAGGGTCAGAACCGGGTCAGCTGACAAGTCCCCGAGATTTAACCATCGATCGCCATGGTAACATCGTCATTGCTGATACTGAAAATCACCGAGTGCAGGTTTTAAGAAAAGATGGCGGTGTGATACGGATTATAAAAGAGAAAGGGTCAGCAGGTCACTTTAACCGACCATGCGGGGTTACCGTTAGTAATAATGGTAATATCATTGTGGCAGATACATACAATCACGTGATCGCAATCTTCGAGGAGATCGGTTCTCTTGTAAAGCAGTTCGGTGGTTACGGAAAGCACGTAGGTAGATTCGACCATCCCTACACGACTGAGGTTGACCAGTCGGACAACATCTATGTGCCAGATTTCTACAATGACCGCGTGCAAGTGTTCAGTCCGACTGGGGAATTCATCCGTGTTTTCGCGCCAAACGCATACTTCACAAAACCAAGTGTCGTCTGCTTTGTCGACGCAGACACGTTACTTGTGACGCAATGGACAAACGACTCCCTGCGTCTGTTCAGCAAAGAGGGCAAACAGCTCGGGCGACTAGGGGCTCGCGGGGCAGGGTACCAGCAATTTAATAGTCCTTGTGGAGTTGTTAAGGGTCAAGATAAAATCTACATTACAGATACAGGCAACCACAGAGTGTACATATTGTACATGCCGTCATTAGTTAAATAGTTTTTTACTTGTTACCTGACCATTAAATGTCTCTTTTATTAACACGAGCGGATGACCACATCATAATTTAAACCATATGTAATTTTAAAGAAAAAATTTATTCGGGGATATTGAATAATCGAACCTTTGTAGCAAAGTTGGATCTAATCTTTGTTCAGAGGTTGATCGTTTGAACTCATGTATATCAAATCATCACTCATTTGGGTATTGCATATTCAAATCTCTGAAGGATATTAAAGTTGGTTTTAAGTTCGTATTATAGTAAAAAAAATCATGAAATGCTGTCTATTGTATCCACTAGCATCTATATTATTTTGCAAAGGATGACCTAAATTAATTTTAATTCATCATAACCTCATTCATTTGAAAGATTATCCAACAACATTGCTGATATCTTAAAATTGAGAAGTGACTGATAACACATTTCATACTCAAATTCTACAAGAGTCACTTTGCTCAAAATATATGTACACTTCATGTTATCTACATTCAATATTTATATATAATTCTCTACCTCGTGTGAATGGGTGCAAGTCATACTTTCTAGATCTGGTACAATTTATTCTGAGGTATATGCTCCACGCATGTAGACACATACACACTCGCCCTTACACACACACACACACACACACACATGCTACAACGTCAGACAGAACGGTGCATCCATTAGGCGCCCGCAGTAATAAATCTAAGTTCGTCAGCTGAGCGTCATAACCCATGGGACACTAAAATACAAGATGACCGTATATGACTTTTCATTTAACCATTCCGGGGAGCTGTTGGGCATAATGTTTAAGATGCCTAATTAGATCATCGTTAGGTCTGAGATTATTAGAAATATTTACATATTATTAAATTTCATATATAGTGCCATATCTATTTGGTTTTTGATCTGACCTGCTCACTTTTGAGATTTTAATACATCACGTTTCAAACATATTTTTTTAGTTTCTATTTTTTTCGTGGATTAGAGGCTAACGACAATTGGCTAAATGCTATAAGAAACTTGTTTATACATACGCATGTATTTAATGGCATTTGTATGTAACTTTATTTGTGTATGATCTTGAATAAAAGATTAAAATATATTTGTGCTACATGTAGTACCTTAGACAGAGACCTTGCTGCAGCTAGCCTGTTGATCTGCTATATCACAAATTATGAACCAAGCAACCAATCAAGTGATTCCCGTAACATCCCGGTACGAACCCAGCAATGCAAACCTGCGTCTATTTTTAGATCAACCGTCTAGCGATGGGAGACGTCATCGAGAATCAGGCCAATCATGTAAAGGCTTTGATCCTGATGTGTATCCCTTGCATGTGTTCTTGTTGATAAAGCGTGTGAACAGATTTAATTTATGTTAACTTTTTACTTTTGTATCCCCGGATCTGATTGGTGTGCGCTTGTTTAAAATTCATGATATGGCAGGCCGCTGCAGCAAGGTCTCTGCGCAACCGATCTCTTGCTGCCATGAACATGGATTTTGCATACACCAAGTACACTTCCTTGAAGAAAAAATAGTCTAGTAAGATTTTCATTCTATCATGATATTGTCGGAATTAACAAGTCGACAGTCACAGAAAGTAATCCAACTCATGAAGGTACTGATTTCTTTTAATTAAAATCGCTAGTTCAGTAGAAGCCCCCGAAGCTCGCGGTTAAGCGTTAACACTAAATAGGCGATGGAGTGAACGAACTTGATTATTACATCAAGGTCAAATATAAATATCAGGCGCAAAATGTGAGCTGGGACTTATATTTTGCTCCAATTTCAGCTTTTGAACATCAGCCATATTGGAGATCTAGGGCAAATAGGATAAGGCAGAAGAAAGAAAAAAATATCTTCAATAGATGGTTTTGCACTCGGGGGTGGGGGGGCTCCCCAATTTTTTTTTCCGTTTTAGCGTGAAGTTGGGAAACCATTTTATCTCGCTGCCTAAGCCGAGATATAATAAGATAATTAACAAGTGTGACAATATTAATGACAATATGTAAGATTTATATATATATATATATAAATATATATATATATATATATATATATATATATATATATATGGAACAAATGAAAACAAGAACTAAAACTGTTTAATTAAAATATTTTTATTCAAGTTCCGGAAATACTGAGGCATCTAAACCGAAAGACGTTGCGGCTTTTGGTCCGTAGTAAGTCAGTAACTCCGTGTAGGGTGCTATATCCTTGGTAGTTCTGTAGAATATTTTATCCTGACACCAGTGAGGCCAGACGTTAAGCTCTGACATGTTACGAGCGTTGTTGATATACCGCAGCCAATTTGAAGCACGAGGGTCGCCTGCGTCCCTCTGAAAAATGAGATCCCAGCCTGCCTCTCCGCCATATATCTGTAATATTTAACAAAGAAAAAGAGTATACCTTTATCCTGTAGAATAAGCAACTATATTTGATCACATCCGAGTTATGCTATGTTCAATTTTTCATTATATCAGATGTGATTCTGAATTCTTTGACTTTAATACGCCGGGATTATCCGTCTTTCTATAAGCAAGGCTCTGGCAGCTACGCTCCCAGAGATATTGCTTCATCGAGCCAAGCTGCTTGCTGTTCATGAATGATTTACAGGTGGCATTTGATAGTAGCCCAAATCATAAAGGCCAATCAGTTCAAAAATGTTAAAATTAACAGTACAGAGTATTAAAACCTATCACATGCAGTTTGAATAAGAACACATGCGTTCGCGAGCTATTTGATTAGTTCAGTTTCTATAGCAGAGTGACTGTGGAAGCGGAGACGTCAGAGCCCAATCTTCCGCTTGAGGTCGCTTCTACACAAAGAAAATCCTCTTCAAGTGTGCATATGTATCCTTGGCATTACCTAGATAAATCCGCTGTTTGAGAATGTTAGACCGGAACTACTTTTCTTAATCCAAGTCTAACGTTAAAATCAAAATTTGTCACCATTCAAGAAAAAGCCTTATATTTACATATGCGCATGCTCACCAAATATCATTTATTCCGTGGAACTCTTACTACAAAAAAATCATATTTATGTTTTAGCCTGTAACATTTATTTTAGTTATATTAATGGACTACAGTAGCCCGTGCACTACATTTACAACTACCCCTTAGGTGTATTTAGAACCGCAGTGCACTAACAGGTAGAATTTCGTTTTTCGCGATCCCGATACAAGAGTCGTACATTCATTGGTAGGACTCTCGCAGACTGACCAGATCCATGCTTGTAGGATAGGATCATCTGCCTTACAGCAGTCCAACCTGATTGTTGCGTACATCCCCGTTCGTGCGTGTGAGTATGTGATTGTGAACAACATAACTATCATGAACAGAATATCATGAAATTTTTAGAAAGCAGAAAAGATTAGATTTGGTGTGGAACCGGAACATGATCCGGATTTAGGGAGGCCATCAAGAAATTTTCACAATTGTACAGTCACTTATGCATGAACCTGCGAAAATAAGTTTTAAGCCAACTCGATTTCGGGAGCATCGTACAATAGGGACATCCACATGGCGGAGGCTTGCATTCCTTAGAATTCAGAATTTTAGTTTCAATAGAAGCGACCTCTGGCGGTGGAGGTAGGGTGCTTGCCCAGACACGGATACACCGACCCGGACACTGTTAATGCTACCATGGTGTTTTCCACTTATACACACACGTACACTGTGTCAATTTCATTACATAGTGTTTAAGACACAACTTTTTTCTGGATTTCTTGAATCTATATCAATCCCAACTCGTAAGAGACAAGTATAGATTAATTACCTTGTAAATTTATGTAATCATGTAAAGTATGTGGACATTCTTATTTCTTACCGCCCACATATAATCAACGGTTGGCTGCCAATCCTTCATGTTCTCTGGTATGCACGTCCCCTCATACTCCCCTAGCCACTTGTTGCGGGGGATGAAAGTAAGAGCGTATACACCTAACCCCGCGATCTGGGATTTGGTCACGTGAAAATCTGGAGGAGCAGTTTTTATCGCACGGTCAGGAACTGCTGGAGGCACCTGAAACGACAAAATGCATCGTGTAACTAGATCGGCACCCAATGGCACCCATTCCTCCCCAAAAACAAAGCGGCCCAGCCGGAATCCCATATGCGAATCCTTGTATCACTTGAGCCTTCAAAGGAAATGGATCCGCCCCTCTACAAAGTTTCGTGAAAATTGAGTCAGTATTTTAAGTCATTTTAACAAAAAAAAATACCGGATGAATACATAACCTCCTTGACGGAGGTGATACATAAAATTGACAGGCACAACAGAGAACTACAAAGGCAAAAGGTTATTCGGGAATACGCATTTATTCTGCCTACAGTGCCGTATATAATATTATTATTATTATTATTATTATTATTATTATTATATATATATATATATATATATATATATATATATATATATATATATATATATATATATATATATATATTCCATTAAAGCTCAAGGCCAAAAAAGGAGCCATTTTTTCACTTACCACTTTCCAGTGTGCAGATGATATACTTCGAATTGATATGTATATAACAAAACTTATAAATAAATATTTTCTTTGACATAAGATGTCCTGTGATATTTACTAAGACTGCATATAAAGTACATTAGGTCAAAAATAAAGGTGAGGTTCGCAGACACTTTTTTTAGAAATCAGTGCGGGCGGGCGATATTTCATTTAACCTTTTTTGTATGTTTCGATAAAAATGCCCAATGATCAGGGAAAAGCATGATAATAACATGATTGTTATGCTAAACAGGCAAAAGCACTACAAAACAAAGGAAATCTTATCAAAATTGTATTATCTTATCTTCTTGAAAGATAAAAATAAAAAATAAAAATGTTTGATGCGGGGGTTTAAATTGACACGGGCGGTGCCTGAGAACCAAACCTTTTATTTGTGTTTCCCTTAGAGTATATTTTTACCTTATATGAATGCATTATATATTCGTTGATCTCCGACGGACAGTCTGCCACGTCACGCCAGCCGTCCGCAAAATACAGCCATGACCGACAGGACTGGACCGCAAGCAACGAGAACAACGTCACGTGGGCGAGAACTGTTCTGGTCACGTGACGCATGTTTAGGAATACGTGTTCTGGTACTTCCTGTTATGTCCAACGTCACTCCTGGCTCGGTCACATATCTGAAAAAAAAATGTAATTACGTGTCATCAATAGTTTTTACTTACCACTGTAAAGAAATGTTTCATGTCTCCGCAGTTTCTGTCGTTTGTCTTTGTACATTGTCTTTTCCTTTGAAAATGCATACATATATTTTTATTGAATTTTCAGATGATAATTTTTCCTTCAGGGGTGATCACTGAAATATGCAAATTAATATGCGCGGACCCAGGTGTGGATAGAGGGTAAATAAAGCATGTCTGGGTCCTAGCAAGTAACTTCCACTGGTGCTCTCCTGTTGTAAGGGAATTCGGTTCTACACCACTGATCACTCTTTGGAGCTCAGGTGATCTTAATGGACATCTGTATTTTGCAAAGGTATTCTTCTCTAATTCTTCGTTTCTAATTTGTAAACTGTGATCAGGTTATTAAACCGGATTTCAACTACACATCCTAGGTCTTATATAGTGCCTGACTGTTGTTTGGGAAGCCGTGGCTTGGTTTTGTACGACAGCGTCAAACTAGTACGCCTAGTTTGCGACACAGTTTCGTGGTTTCACATGCACGGTCATTGCCGACACTTCATTATGATATCATAGACACGGCATATACCTATGAGTTACGTCGCTGGGTGTGCAATATGCGTGGGCTCACAAGAGTCTGCGATAACACATTGTGTCAAACAAAATGGATCAGATAGCGACACATATCCAAACAGTATGCCTTCACTGCATGTCGACCTATTTCAAATGTGCATATGTATTACCCATTCCAGTGAAATGTTCATCGAGTTTCTGGTGTGTTGGGACTTAATTAATTATTCATAGGATTTATTTAGACTATAGAAGCGCCACCATTACACGCCTTCTTTAATCACAAGTGCATACTAATTATTGATTAAACAAATCAATACCATACCAAATGTTAGTTTGTGAATACCGCTTCTCACAATCGTTGACCTGCTTCTGGACGTTGTTCAATAAATTAATACCATGCAGTCATTTACCTACGCGTGAGGCCACTCTCAAAAGATAATTGCTTCTGTATATTCACTCTCATACGGTTCAGTTGACCTGTGTTGTCGTGTATAAAAATGTAAGGTGCCTTTTGCATCTAGGATGTTAAAAAAGTAGCGCAAAGAACGAATATACTTTGTATAATCTCGCTCTATTTACTCTCTCTCATGAGAATGATGCTATGTTATTTATGAGAGGACGCAAAAATAAAGCCTAACATATGTTTTTGTGCGATACATTTGTAGCTTTGTTTCATGGGACGATTTAGGAAATACCGGGGTCATGTCTTGTTTTGTAACCAAAGGAAACTAGAAATATGTATTCTTAGGAATGCACGCCTCCGCCAGAGACAAACACACACGAACGGGGATGAAGGCATACCCTCCTGGCAGAGGCAGTTACCTTGAAAACATTCTTACCTCACAACGCTTGTCACATCATGCCAAGTCATTAAATATTACGGTGTGTGTACTGTTGTGGACGCGAGTTTATTCGACTGAGTAGGCCTATTCCATAACAGACTCCAGATAGTCTGCCATGTAAATTGAAACCCAACTGTTAACATTCAGAACATACAGAACCATCTCAAACCAGAACAGGGACTCCGAAATGGGGTAAGGTGAGTAGGGGGGGGGGGGGGTTGTGTCAGGCATCTCTATTTTTTATAGGTCAAAAACTGCACGGTGTGAGAGGTCAAGTCGCACAGAAGTGCTAGTCACACGCACCACCGAGGCTAAAACATCCTTTATTTTTCCATACTTTCTTTCATATTAGCTGTGTTTAATCTTACCTCCACAGTTTGGCTTAGGTGTGTCGTCTCATCCGATTTAGCTCCCTCTGTCAGCTTCGCTCCCAGTGGTCTGTCATGGGTGTGCCCGGGTTATGTGTACACGCTAAGTTTTGTACACACACTGTACCAGTGAGGCGTCCACCACATCATCGCTTCTGTGTTGTGTGTGTATACTCAGTTGGGGACAACACTTGATCAATGATCGGAGCTACGCTAGTGTAGTTTTGGCTTTAACTTTCATTACATATGTGTTTAGACCTGTCTTCAATACACACGATATCGTGTATAATGCACGACCTCTCTAGCTGGATTTACAACAAAGACATGTACGAGTAGATTAAGAACATCGAACGCTCTATTCAATCATTTGATGAATTAGTGATGGTTTTCAAAAGTTAAGGCAGAACTGACGGTCGCATCACAAACTCTGTAAACTGCGTTAGCAGAAAAAAAATAACGAAACACACACACGTGTTAGAACCATGCAGAACCGAGCGTCCGAGTCACATTTCGAGTGTCATAGACGCTTAAGGAATATATATATATATATATATATATATATATATATATATATATATATATATATATATATATATATATATATATATACACATATACTGTAGTTGGCGTCATATTCGCGAGGTAAACATTTCGCAATTTTAATGTGTTTCAGTGTTTTGGAGGCTTCTGTTTTCGCGGTCTCACTTAACAAAAGTCCTACACAGATTAAAACAATTATTATATTTATTAATTAAATAAAAAAATAAGTGTGCAAAATCCTAATAATTACACGGATACTAAATTAAAGGAACATTATTATTCATGAATGGCGGATAATTTGAAAGATCGGATATCATTTATAAAAGTAATCTTAATATTATTCATTATATCTATTTTTTTACTTTCAACTTGCCTTCAACAATGGGATTTTAATCACGAAGGCTTTGTTTTTGCGATGATTCCCCTTTTGTGAATAACGGGAATTTGAAACCTTCGGGAACAAAAAGGCAACCAATACATATATATATATATATATATATATATATATATATATATATATATATATATATATATATATATATATATATATAATGGAAATATATGTATAAACATTCTTATAGAATGTGTATACGTGGTACCACGAATGGGAAATGTTTATAAGACTCAGTCTTTATACATATTAATAATTTAAAATTGGCATTTTAATTCTTATTATTGTCGGGGGGGGATGTCCGCTGTGTAGACGCTTTATTTAGCATACAAACAAGAGGCATCGAGGTTTGACAGTTCCCTGTTTTTATATATCAGGTGCATGTGACAACCAGACCGTGTCTTCACTCAGTCAGTGTGTGTAGCAAACTGAATAGTATATTCTCACATAATTTATGTGGACTGTGTATGCCAGGAATGGCTTTATGTGCAGGTCATTATTGCAGAGACACCACAAAGAGAGCGCGAGGATTTGATTTAACATGGAGGACATGTAATAGTCTTTATTTCTAATTAATAGTATATTAACTATGCTTTTATTGGACATGTAGTAGTAATGGTGGGAACGTTAGTGCATCAATATCACAAAAAGTTTATCAATACCAAATTCTCTTTCTTTCTCTCACTCTCTCTTTCTCTCTCTCTCTCTCTCTATCTCTCTCTCTCACACACACACACGCCCACTGAGATAGTCAAATATTCCTTTTAACACACCAGTACTTAAAACAGCCACGATTAGGGTTGGAACGATACCAGGTTTTTATATCATGATAATTATAAAAAAATTCTCGCACGATGTCCTAAACTCCAGCACTTGTCCTCACAATTATCAATAAATTCGTCCATTTTTCCGGAACTACAGGTGTCACACTACTAAACATGTAAAAGACCAAACCAACTGATGGAAACTGATACATAGGTACACTCCAAAAGATGAAAAAGACATGAGTTAACAAAAAAAAATTCAATACATTAAAGAAAGAAGACACATTTCTCTAGAGAGGTGCTCCATATATGCAAGCACTGAAGATCACAAACGTCCGATAATTAACACAGAAAAATCATTAGGGCCGTTTACCCCACACTGCACAGAGTAGTCCCTTGTTTACACTTCTCTTGATAACATGACCATTGCGCACATGTGACATCGGAATGTTACGTTGCTCGTCTCACTGTTTGCTCGCGCTGTGTACACAGTACAATCAGTCCAAATATAGATACACAGAGCTCCGAACACCAGTAGTCCCTCGCTGAAATACTGGTTTGCCTCTCGAGACAGTTGAAACAGCAGTTACTTATTAGCGCACAGACTTTTCTATCTTGACTCAGAATCAATGTCTTTCAAAGCTGATGTCTCATGAATGATCCAGATATAGGTAACCGAATATGCTTCGATATTGTCATGGGACGTGACGTTGAATTACATTAACGTCATAGAAACTTTGTTGCACGGAATAGAGAGCAAGCCCTCTCGAACGATAATAACAGAAAAACACGTCAAATAACTGACAATGTTCATTAATTATGTTCACAAATAGTTTATGGAAGTTTATTTCAACGGTTTCAGACAAAATATTGTTTACTTGACTCAGTTCTACCTAAACTCACTGTATTATTATCCGTTTGTCGACTGAAAACACGACTATTTCGAGAACACGATTCTGTCAGGTTGTTGAACACCGGCATTAGAACATACCAGTTATCATCTACATAATATATTATAAAGGAAAAGTATAAGTGTATTTCCAAGAACTCTTTAAAGAAATTTTAACTGAACATAAATGACTTCCTGTACGTGGAAAGACCCTGGCGATGCCATTATATTTTATGTAATACTCCTATAAAGTGCGTTTTATGTACCAAAACCTTTGTCAAAATATGCATCTTAATATCACGATTATTGAGAAGTTAAAGATATGATTATCACAGCTGTCAGATTATATGATAATCACAGATATCTGTTATCATCCCAAACCTACAGGGTTCACACGAAATCATTCGGATTTTGAACCTTCAGCACCATTGACACAAACACAAAAGAATTTCTATGTTTTTACGAGTAAATAATATATATATATATATATATATATATATATATATATATATATATATATATATATATATATATATATATATATATATATGCAAACAATCTCATGGATTTTCTGTTTTTGGGCCTTCTATGCACTAACTATAATATTGCATGTAGAAATTAGTAGAGCAAATTTTTTAAAACTTTTTTTCTCTGATTTGTCTAAATGATACTACTGTACTTATAATTATATTCTGCTGCATGGTTCCGGCCTTACTGAGTCAGGAATGTATATCTAAAACGTCCTATTATTCAGAGCCTGGTTTTCGACATTTTCTCAGCCTATTTATATACAACCATTTACAAAATCCGTTATATTAATGTTTTTAAATGTTATATGTTTAAAACGTTCTTTGTAACAAAAACATATATACAGTAAACCCTCGCCTAACGATCACCTCGGTTTTGCGACCACCTCAAAACAAAGACCGCTGTTTACGGGTTCCGATTATTTTTCGCTCTTTATATAAGTCATCCAAACCTGTATATAAATAGTAAGCATAAACATGTATAAAGCATGTATAAATGTCTTTATTTTTCGAATTCGGTAACATCTATTCCATACGATTCAGCAGCTTTTCGTCCGTAATAAGTTAATAATTCGGTGTAAGGTGGTATATCTTTTGTGGTCCGGTAGTACAATTTATCCTGACACCAGTGCGGCCAGACATTGAGTTCGGATATATTACGAGCGTTGTTGATGTATCGCAGCCAGTTAGATAATCTGGGGTCAGATCCATCCTTCTGACAAGTAATTTCCAAGGCCTCATCTGCTCCGTAAACCTGTGAAAACGAGAAACCCTCTTGTATTCTTTGTTTTTACATTTTCTTTATATTGATAAATTTATTTTTTTAAATTAACACAACTTAAATCAACAGTGTTATAATAATAATGATAATAATAATGATAATAATAATAATAATAATTACAATAATAATAATAATTAGAAAGCGTCCGATTTGGGGACACAAACCCTGCCCGGATGATTGAGTTCAAAGTTAGTGTCATCGAATGTTAATTAAACCTTGTTATTTCTTTGAACTTTTTAACTGAAAATATTGGACATCGCGGTTTTGCTGTCCTTGACTAAATAAATAACGAACAACAACCATGCCCCCCCCCCCCCCCCCCCCCAGTGATGTACGTTTGTTTACTGACACCTTTTCAGTGAACGGCAGGTGGCGTGACGTCATTGTCGCCTGTGACGTACTGGATCACGCACGACAGATGGCCGTATGGTCACATGCAACAAGTGGTAAAATGTGCTATAAAGAGCAATAACAAGATCTCTCAATGATCTTCCAGTGATCATCATGATAGCCACGGTCTACTTAAAGTATTGACCCAGTCCAAAACAATGTCTCGATCAGCGATCGCCAAGGGAAGCGATCTCTCAACGAACGCTCAAGGCGTGCTAAAGGAGCCCTCAACGATCTCATCGATCTCCCTATGATCTCTCAGCAATCTTTCCATGAACGCCATTTTTTTTCCACTCCGAAGGTAACCTTCTGCTCGCCCAAAGGGCTCTTAGTGATCCCTCAGTAGTCTCTCAGTGATCTCTCTTGGTCACACAACGAGCGCTCGACAAATTCTCAATGGTCGCTCAAGGATGTTTCAATGAGCGCTTAATGATCGCCAAGGTCGCTCATAGTTCTCCATCGAACGCCATGAAAGTTGCCGAAAAATGAATTTTGATCACACAACGAGCACACGAGGAACTCCCAAACACTAACACAGAAACGGCCTTTTCGAAGATTAGGAGCTCGTTGAGAGATCGAGCCAGTTTTTGATCGCTCAATGGTCACCCAACGATCTCCGTGCTGTGTAAAGGGGCCTTACAAACGCGTATATCAACAAAGATCTATTATTTTCTTGCTGTGTATATACAGTTATTATCATATTCGTACAACTGCTTTGTAAAAAAGATAGTACAATAAAAATAGTCAATAAATCAGCTGGCATCTGGTTTTTTAACGAAACAGATGGATGCAAAAACGCAACTTTTGACAATGTGAGGCAACGGACATTTCATAATTTGAGTAAAACTGCATACATTTTAACATGACATGGTCACATTATTTTTACCTCCACCAAGCAGAGGAGGTATTTTTTGTGGCATTGGTTTGGCTGTTAGAAACATTACTCAAAAGTTATCAACGGATTTTGATTGAATTTTCAGGATTGCTCGGCAATGATACAGGGAACAATTGATTAAATGCTAGGGGTGGTCCATGCGTAAATAATCCCGGAATGAGTGTGTTATTGGGTTTTATAACACATTTGTTTACGCGGGGACGTAGTAGGTTACGATATGGCCATCTTAGAAGTGCGAGTGGAATGATGAAATAGACGCGACGTCACAGAGGGAAATCAATGACATCACTCCACATGTACATGCCGATTCCCTGAAAGGTGTCAGTTAATCAACGTACAGCATAGGGACCATTTTTTTATAAGGGAAAATGTTGCATTTCTGACAGTGCCATATTCGGGTAATGAGCTGCCTTGGTGGAGGTCTGCGCTCTCTGAGCACATTTCTAGTTTTATATATTTTAACTTTACAGTCAGCTTACCGCCCACATATAAATGACTGTCGGCTGCCAGTCCCTCCAGTCCTGCGGCACACAAGTTCCTTCATATTCTCCTATCCACGTGTCACGGGGGATGAATGCGCGGGAGAACGCACCGAGTCCCGCGATAGGTGACGTCGTTATGTGGAAGTCGGGGTGCGCCGTCTTGATAGCGCGATCGGGAACCGCAGGCGGCACCTAAAATAAAATCAAGAAATAAAAATTACCTTTGGATATATAACATTTAAACATTTTTAATGGACCCCATAGGACGGTTGGCTTATAGGGGTTGATCAGTTTATTTCCATATTCATTTTTTTATCAAAACAAATTGTTTGTTGACCTACTCAGGTCCACAAGGTACAAAACCATGGATTCAAATTTATTTAAAAAATTTCCTCCAGTATGTGTTGTATAGATCTCCAATATAGACTTATTTTCAGAAGCCTGATATTTTATTTTTGACCTTGACCTACTCCCAAGGTCGCAACCCCGAAGCCGATTCCAGATAATTGAGCAGTAGCGGGCCGGGGGGGGGGGAGACTTTCAGGATTGCTTGATGATTGCATATATTTAGTTAATATTTTTATATACCGGATCCGGATAAAGATTAGGGGTCCAAAGGCATTTTCCGAACATTTTCGTCCAATATTAAAATATCCAATATATTGCGATGCATTCATTTCAATGAAGTAATGTAGACTGACTCAGGTTAATTAAGCATTTTTTTTCGAGGATGGTAATCGTAAATGTATTGTGCACGAACTCGTCCGCACATAATAATTTATTTTAATCTAACAAGAGCCACGGTATAGATAGAGTATTTTATGTCCATTTTCTCAACCGCCCTAGCTCCGTGAATCAGACTTTTGTCTTTTTTTTTATTATTTTATTTTTATTTAAATTATTTTTGTTGTTGGAGGAAACCGCCACCATTTTTAATGCTAGCCTAACTAAGTATGTATCTGCAAACTTCGATTCGGGTTTCTGGAGCTTTCTCTCTTTTATATACTGTTGCAAACCAGGAATGTAGTAATCGTCCGTATTAATATTACTGCATGGACCAAACCACTGCGTAACCCCCTAAAGGCGGACTCCTTTGTGAGTGATATCCGGCTTTTGGCCACGGCCTTCCCATTAAGCCTGCAGACCGCTCACCCATGGGAAGGGCCGATCGTGAAAAATCTCGGCTGTGATTCGAACCCCGATCTTCCGACCTTGAGTCCTGTGCTCTATCTAGACCACAGAGCCGGTTAATTGGACTTACTCTTACCTTGTATGAGTACAGTATATATTCGCTCAACTCTGTTGGACAGTCCATCGTCCAGCCATAATCACGGTACAGCCATGAGCGACAGACCGGTAACGTCATCAACGAGAACAACGTCACGTGGACGAGACTTGTTCTGATCACGTGACGCATGCTTGCAAACTCGTCGGTTCTTGAAAATCCCCTGTAAGAGAATGTTCAAAGGGGGATATTTTAAAACTCAATACATACTTACCCCCATATATATATATATATATATATATATATATATATATATATATATATATATATATATATATATATATATATATGTATGTTAGTGGTATGCCAATTAATCGATTATATCGTTTTCTTTTTTAAGCGAACAAAGTGTTAAGAAAATTCTCCATTTATAATCGATCATCTTTCAATCACGGACAATGAGTTTACAATCAATTCGAACAAATGTAGGCTATATATAATTTCTAACAACTTAAATCTAGTCCACATGCATATAAGATGTAGAACAAAATCTTTTGTTTACCTAAAATGCTCATTAAGTTATTATCAATAGACACACTTTTACATCTAATTTCCACGAAATTCTCTGTAAATGCATAATAAATCGTAACAATAAGTAATAAATACCCATTCATGAGTATTTTTTCACGCATAAATTAATAGATATGGATGTCTAAGAGAAATATAGCTTGTGAAATTCTGAAGTTAAAGTGCTTGAACTAACCTCCTTATTGTTTATTGACATAACTTAAGTTTACCCTTATCTATAATCATCTCAAGCTCACCCTTTGCGTTTTACATAAGCTGTACAGCACTTTCAAAGCGGAGGAACGACTCCCTTACCTTGTATGCAGGGACACGGCACAACCAGCAGTTCGCTGTCACTCTCCTTCTTTGCTTAGTCATGGGTGTGGCCGTTCGTGTTTACTGGTTAAACTGTATTGACACGGGAGGGTACTCAATGCTGGTCACTATACCAGACTAACTCACAATGCCATTATTGAGAGTGCCTCGTCGCTCGCTCCCCGGGCACACAGAGGTCCATGCATGGAACTTACAGAACCATGCTGTATCTAAGAAATACTGCATATCATTACAAGAAAAATGAAAAGTGTCAATCTTCTTTCACAATATGTATTGCATATAAAATTACTTAGACAGCAGAAAACTTCCATGGAACACGCGTGAGAGAGAGAGAGAGAGAGAGAGAGAGAGAGAGAGAGAGAGAGAGAGAGCAATCATATCGCGCATACCATATTTCTCCAGAATTGTAGTTTTTCCATTTGCTTGTACAAATTAACTTTAGCTTTACATTTACATAATTGATCCTGAACCCGAAACCAAACTCAATACTCGGACTAGACCCAGCTGTAACTTTTAAATATATCCATGTATATACATTTGAGCGCTATAACTTGGTCTAAACTCGGACCAAAGCGCAATTTCTTCATATCTTTATTAAAAAAAACTTTATGGGATAACTGATGATCAGACTATTTAAAATGCTAGATCCTTCTGTCCCTATATATATTTAATCATTTAATCATTGAAGGGGGGGGGGGGCTTATACACTAGAGGCATCTGGTGTTGAATTTCTGTATTAGACCTTCCGATCCGATGGTGCACAGGTACCTGTGTAATAAAAGTAAAATCTCTAATGTAATTATATTTTTTAATTTATTTAAAATTAGATCAACACCATCGTCGTTCAGCGAGTGTTGTGTACAGTCTGTATGACTAAGATGATCAGTTTATGTTTCATAATGAATCCTGGCTTATTTACTTATAAATTATAATGCTAAACTTATTTACTTTTATAAAATAATATTACCTTAACTTCGAATTAAACATACATGAACTTAAATGCAAGTGCTTCATATATATAAATAGAAAGTTATTTTCACACACACTTAAAACAATCCCTGAAATGAAGGGCATATTATGCACACACACACACACACATATATATATATATGTATATATACTCGCCAAAATATACTGAATCTTTAATGTTAGTTTCTCGGGAGTTGAAGGTGTAAAGAGAGACACAGCTCATCATATATATATATATATATATATATATATATATATATATATATATAACCAAATACATATATTACCCACGCATATCCAAAAAAAAATTTTTTTAATGCCTTCTACTCGAAGATTACTTACAGCTAATCCTGTTCTTTTATGGGAAAAAAAAACCTTGTGCCGCGAGAACTATTAATTTAAGCGGGGTTTGCTGCATATTAACGATACATCGTTTAATGACGTCTGACAATAAATTATATTGATTTTACATAGATTGTACAAATAGTTGTTTTATCTAATCGAGGCATTCTCCATGGGGCAGGTGGTGGCGTTCGGTCTGTCCAGACGAGGAAGAAACCGGAGGACCCGGAGAAAACCACCGACCATGGACGACCCCCTACATCCCACTCCCATAGCCACGCCGTGGACCGAACCCGGGTCACCAGCGAAGAATGCCGACCTATTTAACCCACGGCTATCCAGACCCCAGGCTATGCTATAGGAGCCCCACTGTGGAATGCCAATGTATTAGGATAAAAACGGCTCCAGACGCAAAATTTAGCACTGCTTTTCGGCATTTAGCGTATATAATCCTATTTCCTGATAACCCTTATTTTTCACATATTTCCTTGTGGGAAATATAGAAGCTCTCAGAAAATTGTTTTACATCAGGTCTTAACCTTGAAATTAAAAAAAAAAGAACAAACAACATATCTTTTTTTTAGATTGTTATACATGCAGGATAAACTGGAACTAGTTATACGGTTAGAACAGAACTGAAGCTCAAATAGACAGTTATATCTCATAATTGTGGAACTGCTAAAAACAAAACAGATCGACTTGATAAGAGAGCCATTATCTAATATGACAATATTCTGGTAATAACTGCTTTCACTCAGAGCCTATGATAAAATGGGCTTGATCTCTGACATAAAAATATCTGATTCGGCTCCCGGATGTTATTCGTGTATTTTCCATATTCCATATTGTATTAATTTTGCCTTTCTGGACAGACTACAGTAACAAGTAAAGCCACATTATATTTTTTTAATTTAATTTTTTTTGCCTTTGCGAGATACAGCCATTTGAAAATCTCAGCCGAAGACGAACTTAACAATTATCCGTATTTTAAGGACAGCCATTGTTTTTGGGGTAAGAACTGACCCGTGAAACAACCATAAAGTTAGTGAAACGTGACATGCGTTTCTTTCAGACCGGATTCATATATTCCGCACCCTTAAGCCTAAGTCATATACATCACACAACACATATATGATAGGTCTACGGCAGAAAATTGGGGAAGTTCCTAGGATAGTCGCGGGTGTGTCGTACGGAATTCAGGTGATTTGCCACGGTCCACTGTCGTAGACCCTTGTTGTAGAATTTTGAACATGTTCAATTTTTTTCAGTGTCTTAGGTTATTCTTTATGTCAGTCCGATCTCGTAGGTTTGTTGTACGATGCCTTATACATATACTTCAGGTCTACGACTGAAAATTGTGGAAATTTTTCTTTGTATTATGACCATCGTAGGGACGTCATACGAATTTCGCAGGAAGATAAGATATAGTAAGCTATAGTTTATTGCTATATATGTAATAAAATCATCACATACAATAGTATCTGGCTTGACTGGCTTGTTTAAACAAACACATTAAACAAAAAATAATAAAATAAAATTGTGAAAAAAAAGACGTATGACTAAAACTGTTTGACTAGATAATTGTGCTGCAAGTGATATATTTAATTCCCGAACGACGCGTATGTGCTATTTGGGTTCTTTAGGAATTGCCTGATAGCGACCTATAGCGAACCCACCCCCGAATTCATTTTTTTTTAAAACAAACAGACTACAGTCTTCTATGATATATAAGGAAGAACGTGAGATGTATAGACTAAAGGCGACAGTAAAATTCGTATTTTTTTGTGACTTTAGGTTTTACGTAGGGCGCACACAAGTTTGGTCAGGACAATGGTAATATCCCAGAACTTGTCTTCTTAAGCGTTTCTGGCGGCAGATATGCAGTCTCTGACCGCTTATTACTTTTCTGAATGGCTTAACAAGAATTCCATTTCCTTTAGGCAGCCAATATTGTGCACAATAGACCTAGCTTTGTCGTATCACGAACTTAATTCGCTCAACTGAATTGAGTTCCCATGGTAACGCAGAAAACACCAAAGCTGTGCTGTGCATGCTATTTCTGTCTGTTTAGGCGGTTTTTGCATGCACATTGGAGTGATATAACATCACATGGCATCTTTTCACCAAATAACTAAGTTTATTTATACTTATTTTAAAAAAAAGTATTGTTGTTTTTTTGTAATTGTAATTACCAGAAATTTGCCTTTCAAGGCATGCAAGCCTCCACTATGTGGGGGTTTCTATATTGGGATGCTGGCAAAAAAGTGTTTGCATTCACTTATTCGGCCAATATTCCCAGGTTCATTCGTGCATAATTAAGTAACTCCTATACATTTGTAAATTTGTAAATATTCCTTGATGATGCCTCTGAATCATAATCACGTACCGGGTTCACACCAAAATGTAATCGATTTTTCATTGTCTCATTCACGAAATACCCTAAAATATTATAGGATCCCATTAATGATTTCTTGCGTTCTGTTATAAACAAACATTAACACACAAACACACACCCGAACAGAGATGAAAACATACCCTCTTGGCCGATACAATAATATCTTGAACCAGAAACAAAGGGTGGTAGGTGAAATAGAATATTAAGTTTAATAAAACATAGACGCACGGCCCAGTAAATACAAACTACCATGGACTCGGCATTACGTAAGATTGGTGGTCCTTATCTGCCTGCGGGGGGTACATAAATCTTGGCGGGTGTTAATTGTATGAATGTACCTGTGGACATTCCCAAATGAATTAATCTGCTTACTAATGTTTGCTTCACGGTACTGGTTGTTGATAGCCCTCCGTTAATCAACAAACTGACGTGAGATACGCAAGAAGCATTGGAACTCCGCTCTCTGCACTGGCCCTTGGTCCGATGGGAGTCGTAAAGACTGTGTTCTATTTCCCTGGCTGGACACGGCTAACTGGTGGGAAGATAAACTATTAACACCACTGCTGGGGTCAGCTCCTGCCAAGCGTACACCTATAAATATTGTAATTAACTTGCCAAGGATAAATTCAGGGCTGTTCAGGATTCAATGATAATAAAGAAAACAATAATGATTATAATAATTATAATATTAAGTAGATGGCTTAATATTACTGTTCTAATTTCAATTCTATTTATCATTGTTAATATTGTGTATATATATATACATGTTTATATATATATATATATATATATATATATATATATATATATATATATTTATATAAATATAATATAATATTAACAAAAAGGTTTATTATTACTTCAATTATTATTATTGTTATTATTATTATTTTTTTTAGTAGTAGTATTATTATTACTGCTATAATAATAATATACTGATAATAATAATACTAATAATAATGATTATAATGAGTTAGGGAATGAATTAAATAATAATAATTATTATTATTATAATGATAATATATTAAAATAATAATAATATTAAAAATAATAATTATTTTAATAATTATTATCATAATTATTTTTTAATGTGTAAGTATGTTATGAGTTGTCTATATGTAATGGCGCTCAACAGACAGTCTAATTTGTGTATGTATTTAAACGCCCTGAAGGGCATCAGAACATCCTTATGTTTTTTTCATGATCATATAGTATGGTCTTATCCGTATAAGTCAGCGCGAGATTACAGTAGAAAAGATTGTGTTTATATATGGGACATTAGTAATTTGTTCTGTTTTAAAAGATTATGTTTGATTTTATTTCGGCCATTTGATTTTTTCCCTTTAACATTCATAGATGACATAGCAGAAATGATATTTTGGTTGGTCATATATGTCCTGAGTGACTTGATGAAAGGCAGAACCCCGAATTAAAAATTAAGAAATCCTAAAATAAATTGGACAGGTCTTATCGATGTCGACAAAGACAAGAAGAGTGTCTAGATGTAGTTATAAATATACAAACATTAAAGTTTTAAATGCTCGCACTGAATAGACCCCCAGTGTCAGTTTTTACAGTGATACAGATCTCGAGACTGAGGAAAATTCAGTTTACGCCGGACTCTGTATATATGTATATATGACTTGCTCTTTGCTTTATGGTTTATTTTTTCAACAATACGAAAGAACTTATATGTCAACACTGCTTAACTGTTTTTTCTTGGCCTTGTAACGATAGAAAACCAACCGATTACGAAGAAAGGTT
Organism: Sipunculus nudus; assembly: GCA_026874595.1. NCBI lineage: Eukaryota > Metazoa > Annelida > Sipuncula > Golfingiida > Sipunculidae > Sipunculus > Sipunculus nudus. The sequence continues at coordinate 61,657,370 of CM049317.1, read as the reverse complement.
CATGGATAGTTTGTGAGAAAATTGACATATTGTCTTATTCCCTAGGCCACGAATCACGTGCTCTCGGCCTTGGTCTCCGCCCTTGTTTTCAGATTACCGTTGGGGGGGGGGGGGGGGGGGTTATCTGAAATTACTGATTCATAATGCCTCCAGGGACAACTTCTGAAATCGATTTCAGAATGCCCCCTGGGGTTACTATTGAAAGCGGCCTGTCTCCACTACATATACTGATTCTTACTCAAGGAAATCCGTATTTCCCTAAAGATGTGACACGTGTATGTCAATCGAAAGTGTTTGGTGGTGGTCTAGCCGGTTAACTTGTACCTTTATTCTGTATTTTCACCAAAGGTCTTGCTCCTCAACCCTGTACAGTATTTACACATCGCTCCGTGTTATAATATATTAAACTCCACATAATACACGTGACATGCCAAAGTATTATGTATATACCCACCGAACTGATGGTGATCTGGTCAAACCAATGTTTGAGCACATTTTATCTGAAGGCCTACATGTGTGATAGATGACAGCAGAGAACGAATCGTAAACAATCTCTTCATTGGTTCCTTAAAGTAAGACATCATTGGACCTTTTTTTAGAAATGAATAAAACCTTGTTAAATATATGTCAGTTAAATGATCCCGTAAACATGGGGGTATAGTATATACACCTAAGGTACATTTGGGATAATCTAGGGATGAATACACACGTGATCAAATCTACCACGAATAAAACAGATCCTAAAACTCCCACTCATCCTATCGCATAAGTTATTTTTATTTTACCCGGAATTTAGTTTGAGTGATACAGAATCCATAGAAATAGAGTTTTTATAGCCACAAGTGTTGTATGATAGCATAATGGGGATCGGAATCCGTTTATATGACCTTAATGTCTCAGGAGAATTACTAAGAACGCCTTTTTTTTAGTCTTTATTGACGAACACATAAAACTGGCACCCAGTAGCCTCATGTTGGGTCTATTAATACTGATTTTGTGGGGATTCATAACAAGTGGATGGCCCTGAACAAAAATGTGCCTAACAATGACCGCTAAATGACAGAAAAACAAAACTAAATATCCTCATTGTTCCTTGGATGTTATTCCATAATGGTACCAATATTTTCTCAGTGCATGATTTGGCATTACCCAGTCCCATAAGACCACCCTTTTTTAGGTAGCTCCGATTGTACCCAGGATTCATAAATGGCTAAAATATAAGGGATTTCAGTAGTTTAATTAAAGCAAACATAAATTTATTCCAATACGAGTCAAGTTTACACCATTTATTTAGAATAATACATTGCTTTTATTTACCCTTGCGCATAAAATCTTCAACCATCAAGAATAAATTCATTATTCTATATTATTCTAAGATCGGACTAAAACTCCAATCTGTCCAGAATATATTACAATAATAGTCCTGTTCCATCATACCAGCGCCACCTGACGGTAACGACTGACAATGAGTGTTCGGTTCCGTTACATTGACAAGATATATGTTATGTTACATCTAAATGTCTAAAGTAGAAACTATTTCTTTTCTGCCGCGTGGAGTGTCCCGTTGAAGCCTCTGGTTTATATTTATATATATAATGTAATATGACAAATCCTAAAACACAAGCTCTTTGGACCCGACCACTAGAGACGCTCGCTACATACAATGTGTCTGCTCGTGGAAAAGGTATGTTGATATTCCTTACTGCTTCGGCAAAGTCAACAAAAAAGCCATCGGCAAGGAAAGATCAAGTATTCCTAAGACGGATGTTTGACATTTAAAATGTAGTGTTCGTGGTTGACATTTCATCTACAGTGTGGCTTCTTGTTTTTATCTGGACGATCTACCGACACACCACAAATCACAATACAGTCTTGATCTTGATTCTGGGGATCTTTAACGCGTTTTGCACACATGCTGGGCAGCGTCCGTCCAATAGATTTAACAAGAGGTGTCTAAATCTCTGTTATACCGTTTTTCCTTTTCTAAAAATAAACTATGCCCTACGTTGCAAATATATTTATCGTAAATTTGCATTAACTCCTATATTTACGATAAACGTAATTTACGAGGGAATTAATAGTCAGGCCTAATTGTCTAAGGCTATAGCAGCACATCATATTTTTTCACTAATCGCCCCATTTTATGCTCGGGTTATTTTACGGTTATATGTTGTATGCTGTATATGTCTACATTGTTGATACGTATTGATACGTTCAGATGTCATACCATGTGTAACACTTGTTCCTCTAGTTCTTGGTTCGCCCTGTCCGTGGTGGCGTAGCCGTTTAGTTTATAAACCTGCGCTTTACTCTCTGTTTTAAGGCTCACGTCTTTGCCACCACCGTAAGGCCCGTGGTGTCGCACAAAATGTTTAAGCAGTTGAACGAACAACTCTAAAATCTCCGTTATAGTTATCACAGAAACCCCAATCCAAAGGCCTAACTGTCCTCCAATATCGCTCAACAGCTGAGTGGTCGTGTAGGCCTCAGATTCTTCGGTTTTAAGGACATTACTGTCTGCTATATATACATTTAAACGCACAAAGTCCTGCATTGAAGTTCGACGATTCTTCCAACTAAAATATTCTTTAAACACTTCGAAGCGATCTATACTAACATTGTTATAAAAACGGTTTGGATATCCTTCTACTTCAAATATATCAACATAAGCGGCCTCCCCTTCGTAGCCTTGTGCCGGCCATTTAGATAGGCTGTAGGTGACGTCATAGGAGGTCTCGTGACATGGGGGGAAACATCCACATTGCCACATGGCACTTGCGTTGTGAGCAATTTTGTCTTTAACCCTTCGGACACATAATATTCTACGATACACAGCCCTCAGCCCGGCAAAACAATCTGGGGTAGCCCGCATACTGCAGTTGTCAGGTATATCGCTGTCATCCGCGCAGTATTTATAATGACTGTAATCAGATCCGAGGTCTGGCAATGAAATATCCAGACACCCACAACTCTTAACGATGGCCATCTGAGCGCATTTCTTCTGACAGGATAGCTTCCGGTAGGTTCCCGATTCGTTGCCAAAGGGATTAGAGGTGGAACAGTTCCCATGTGGCGGACCGATACGTATGTTCTGGCGCGGTTTTACTGCAAAACTAGCCGAATAACCCGGTGGCACGTCGAAGCCTTCCGCGTGAGGAAACGGCTGCGTATAAGGCGGATGTATCACTACGCGAACCCCTTCACTACTTGCCATCGGACTGAACCATTCGTGCGTACCCGGTATGATCCTTAACTCCTCGTTTTTGTCTAACATACCTCCTCCCGACAGCACAGTGGTAGTCCATCCATTTTCCATACCTTCCGCTAGGGTGCTTCCAGGTTCGTCGGGCGGGGGCGCATTATACGTAAAACAATTATAATAATAAGCATCAAAGAAATGAATAAAGTCACGTTTCCGCTTGCACTCGTGTCCACCAAGCCGACACGTGACCACAAACTCCTCAAAAGGTACTCCTGCTTGAGAGAGGACTTGGTGGTTAATGTTACTAGCGATCGTCGTTCTCGTTAAAACAACGTTGAATATTTTAGGATCTTCGCTACTCAGGTTCGTATACATGGGATGATACTTGCCCATCATGTGCATGTAATCCCGTATGAAGGGGTCAGAGGTGATGTTACTCCAGTACGCCGGATCCTGCGCTATGAACCCTCGGTTAAGTTTGTTTAGCTCCATGTAGTCAAGGCTACGCATATTACACAGAGATATGGACGGAAAGGGCATCGGAAGAGGAACCACTTCAATCGTGACCTTTTTGGGGTGGGAATAATACCTCATTAACAGATGGGTAAAATTAACAAAGAACATGGTCCCTGCTAAAAGACAGATAGCCGACCAGAATATTCGGCCCATAGTTGAACCGGCACGTATCGCCTTTGGGACACCATGCATGGTAGTGCCACCGGCAAATCTATGCAGTAAGGCTTTTAAAGCCATGTCTGTATTTCCTTGTCAGTAACTTAGGTAACAAAACAACCATGGTACCATACCGTGTTTAAAGGTACTAGATTTTTCTACTACAGCGGATCATGAGCTTTTATGGCAAGCCCTTATCATATTTCTTTATCTGGCAAAATAGAATTGGTTTACGATGAGAGAATCATTATTTTTCGTGCTTAAATACTAAAATATTCAAAAAATAGTAAGCGATACTATGTTTGTTTATCGAGTAAATAACATCTGAGATAGAATTCACATTTAAAATTAAAGTCCTTTGGTCCACGGAGCTCTCAAAAGCATTCCACTGCAGGATATAATATTCCGAAAGTATGTTGAAGTCTAGTATTCCAATGAATATTTAGACTACATGAGCAGTTGAAAAGGAAAGCAAGGTGAAGCTCTTACGTACATAATACATAATCGTTTTCTTGTTCCTGTTACACGGACGGTCGTTATTTCGGCTAAGATGCAAAGAATACGTTGCTTCAGTAAATCGTATCAGGGGTATTCACAGCTTGCATAACAAGAAATAACGTCTACATCGACAGATTTTACTTTTGCTTCTTAAGCAAAGTGCTTTCTCTCCTTTTTTGTCCCCAGGAAATATCGACTGAAACCTTTGTGACAGCTCTAGTTGTATCTCTAGATGACATTTTTTCCCAGTGAATTAAAACTGCGTTCACAGCTGTTCTCCTACAGGATGAATCTATGGTATATAGCCAGATGGTTTAGACTGTAAGTATTGAATACCACGCAAATCACAACCCATCCCGTCTGTCCAGCCGTGATGCTCAGTTCATTAACTTTGGGTCAGTCAGATACGTTCACGGGCTTCTCCGATCTCCTCTGATGTTCATCGGTAAATATTCGGCTCTGAAAGTAAGTAAAATGAATAATTAGTAACCTGCTGATAGATTTTGTATTGACGTCATTGTTTATAACAAAGTTTGATATGTGGAGTCCTTTTTTAATTTCATAACAAAAACAAACTTGGACAGTTACAAAAACTGAAGATATACACGGTTTCAAATATACATACACCTTCAAGAACATCACGTGAATATACTATGGTTTTACAAATTACCAATATCATCTCACGAATCTGAAAACAAATTAAGCTGTACTCGTATACTGATTTTCTAATTCTCTAAATGCTCTCCAGATTTTCCCGATTTCTTTATGGTTTTAAATTTTTTTCTCTATTTTTAGAAAGAACCTTTTATTAAAAAATACATTTGTTTAATGAATTATATTGGATTTAGCACCACTGGTACCTCTCCGTATCTACGTATATAAATATCCCTTTTGAACATCAATGATATTGGATTTTCTAAAGTTGCTGAAGCATCATTAAATATTATAGTGTTCTGTGATGAAAGCCCTATTTTTATCCTTTTCTCTAAAAATCACTTTATAATCTCATTCCATAATATTTCTTCATGTGGGCAATCCCTTCTTATATAAATTATACAATATTTACGATTTTTATTAGTCTCTGTTCCCATTTTTTTCAAAAAACGGCTTCAAACCTAAACATCTGTGTAACATTTTGTATTGAAACATTTTACGTTTTGTTTGTAGAAGCTCTTGATTACGGTAGAATGAATAAACAGAAATATGACATAGTTTTACATTATTGTTATAAATTGTAGGAGAATTTCTTTGTTAATTATTACCATGATTTAAGCTATCACGAGCAGAGTAAAAGACACTCTAGAATTCATATCATTTATATAAAAAAATGTTTAAATGTTTAAAAATTTATGTTTGGAAAATGTGAAAAGTGTCGAAGACATGAGACAGTGCTCTTTAAATTGTTCTTTCCTCCTCTAACACACGCACACACAAACACGCATTATTACGATTATGTCGCATAAATAAGTACAGCAGTGCATAGTGATACACTAGCGATAAAATCCATAGGTATACAGCTTTAAAGTACGGTAATCTCAATGTTGCCGTTTCTTACGTTTAGTTTCCGAAAAAAAAATGTTCATTTTTTTTTCTTATATGTTTCTGTTAGATCTTCACTTTGCAATTCTTTCTTTTCCTTTCTCCTACGTAATAACGTCATTATTTAGACGTAATCATGTCAACCTTTAGACTTTCTTAAGACGGTTTACCTTGATAATCCTTCACACAACGATCTGTCAGAAAAATAATCGCATTCACCTCTTACAACTATTTCCTAGAACGGCTAAACCTTTTTGTTCGTATACGAACTTGATCCTCGCATCGGGTTCGTTTCCATATACTATTAATGGATAATTGCGTACTCGCCTAGTTCCCGGAGAAAGAAAAAAAAGTGTTAAGCAAAGATTCTATTGAAGTGACGACCATACCTTTCCAGAAAAAAAAGAGGAATGTGTTTTATAATAATTCATACAGACCTGATGAAAAATCACATCGAAGTACTGAGCGATTCTTGAAATCCAGGAGCCTTTCAAACTACGCAATGTGTAAGAAACATGTATGGCCGTGAAGAGGAGACAGCCTCGATTTGATTATCAACCAATGGCTGACAGATCATGTTCCTTGGGCGGCAAAGGAAGGGTCACTTTACGTTGCACTATGCTTCAACTTAAAGTACTTTGAAAGGTCAATACTGTCAAGGATAAAGCTGCCAGGGTCGTGACAGCCCACTCTGAATTAATGAGAACTGAGCTAGATTTCGATAATTGATCAAGAGGGTATCCTTTGAAGAACTGCGATCTGTGACTTTAAGTCTAATGAACGCTACTATGTGAACAATTTGGCACTGGCAGATATAAACTCTATCTGGTACTGTTTATAATCGTCAATAAAGGGCCATGCGGAAGCTCTCTGTTCAAAAGACTGGTCGATATGTCAATGTTCCAGGCCAATCTGTTCCAGTGCTTAATTCTCGCTCTCTCTGTCTCTGTCTCTCTCTCTCACTCTCTCTCTCTCTCTCTCTCTCTCTCTCTCTCGCACATAAACAAAGAGTCACACGTTCGTGTTACGGTCGTCCAACTACCTCGTGTAAAAATATGTACACAAGTCTCTCTCTCTCTCTCTCTTCACATACAGACAATTTCCAAATAAATGGAGCCCATGAATATGCCAATCTCTCCCCCCACTCTCTCTCTCTCTCTCTCTCTCTCTCTCTCTCTCTCTCTCTCTCTCTCTCTCCATACAGACAGTGTATTTCCAAATAAATGGAGTCCCTAAATATGCCCATCTCTTTTCTCCCCCCCCCCCCCCTTCTCTCTATCTTTTTTTTCTTTCTCTCTCTGTCTCTCTCTCTCTCTACAAACAGGCAGTGTATTTCCAAATAAATGGAGTCCCTAAATATGCCAATCTCTTTTCTCTCCCTCCTTCTCTCTCTCTCTTTCTCTTTCTCTCTCTCTCTCTCTCTCCGATTATGCATTTTACTCGCGCACCATAAAAAACACGTAACTGTAAAGATTAGTATATTTTGCATAAAAAAAAACCAATATTCCGTCACCTGGCTGTAGGTTTCATCTCAGACCACACAAAACAGAGACATACAACTCTACCATCTCTGATGAAAATGTGCAAAATAGAGGTATAAGGAACATCATAAACATGCCAAGAAAATCGCACCGAACCTTTTAAATCAAAATCATCTGAGTTGACGTGCTTTTTCTTTCTGGTCCGGTGTTACCGGTAACAAGAAAGCAAACAGTCTGGGTATAAAAAAGAAACGACATCTATAAGAACATATGTTTGTTTACGACCTTGGGTAAGGAAAAAAGCCAAAATATCTTCAAGCTGTGGTGTGTCTCGGGACACAATAAATACATACAAACTGACTGTTGGAAACCACGTAGACTGCTTTGATTGGCTGGTTCAAATAAGCGTCACGGGCTGCATTTAGAAAATATCTGTCCCTAATAATACACATTGCTTTATTCTTTTCTAATAATTGTGCTGCCAGTCTCATAGAAAAACAAAGCTTTTATTGAGATCTATTATTCTATTGTGTCACCGTACAGTTTTGAGTACCTAATTTGGGACAGCACCTTAGCGAGTCACACAACCTCCTGCTTTTGGAGGAAAGATTAACATTTTCTACCAGGAACGAGGTTCGGACTATGCAAACATGCAGTTATAGCATTTAATTGTTCTCTGATATATATATATATATATATATATATATACATATATATATATATATATAATTATATATATTTTGCAGTAAGATAGAAACATATTAGAGAAAAAGGAAAAAAAAGAGGTTCTTGCGTGTTTTGTTACCTTAAACGTGAAAGAGAATTTAGCACAAGTTTAATACATATGTATTTGCATGAAATAGAAAATCTGGTCAATGTGATTTTTGTCCCTGTAATTCCGTTTCAATTTGTGCACATATGAAGGTTTTCTTATCTCGGTTTGACTATAGCGACAATGTTTGTATCGATTATCTTCCTGGTGGTGAACACACCGTGAAACCACTTCGATAGCCAGTACTGCAAAAAAAATTGGTTATCAGGTTTCAAGCAAGTCCTGTGACACGTCACCGTTCGTTTCAAACAGCTTAAACAATTAATAAATTCTAATTTTTTTTAATTTATGAATTAAAATTATATATATATATATATATATATATATATATATATATATATATATATTTAATTTTCTCATTTTGTTGGGAACATATGTAGCATGACTGAAAAATAACCTGAATAGGGCTACCTGTTAGAAAGTTTGTTTGATATGTAGTTATATTCGATGTTTGTAGTGTTTATTTTTCTTTAAGAAGAGGTTAAAGACCTACAGCTGGCATTGTTTATAAAGTGAGGATGAAATTAATGATAAATAAGAAAGGCATTTTCTATAAAGACTTCGTGGTATACGGTTTCATATGAACCGGGCTAGGAATAATCCAGTATTCATAACCTACCGTTGAGACATTCGAGCGGATCTCTGAGCTTCTGTCGATATGTCACCTTTTTGCGCTTGACACTCTCGCAGGGGTTCGAACCGTAACCTTCCACTGAGCGGCCTTATTTGAAGTTTAAATTACCCCTGTGGATATGCAACAGGGCGGATTTAATATTGCCTATGTATTTGTTTTGGTGGAGGGAGGTTAGTGGTGCATAATTATTTATAAATATGTATAATTTCCGATTTCAATTTTTTAATGAATTTTATTAATAAAGTCGATTGGGGATTGGACAGAAAACCACATGACCAATTAGGATTATATTATCTAAACAAACGAATGGGACACCCGTATGTATGGAAACCATGATGCAATCTGAACTACAGTCTGCCTCAAGAAAATGGCGGATCTACTTCCGGCGGCTAGCCCAAATCACATTTATCAATCTCTAAATCATGTAGTCATATGGATTAAGTAGTTCTTTATTCTAAAAATGACATAAACGTGACATATTCCAATTTGCTAAACTTGAAAATGTAATGCATTTTCATACAACAATTATCATGTTAATGTTATATTATACTTCTTAAAATTTATAAGTATTCATCCACCTTCATGACAGTTCTCATGAAAGGCTGGATTGAGTGAAACATGGTACTGGATTAAGTTGACAACTCAAGTATTCATTGCTGGTATTTATTCTATTAAATGATACATTTTAGGCTGGGAAGTCTTTGCGAGGACCGATTGTAATAAAACTTGTAATATTTGGGCCTAGGGATACGGCTTGATTTTTAAACTAACAAATTAAATAAATTAAATTTATTTTCTGCAGAAGGTGGGGGGCCCCCAGTCCCTGGAACTCAGTCAATATGAGGTCCTTTGCTTCAGCAAGGTCAAGGCGTATGTAAAACCGAGCTTGTATGGCCATGCATTAAAGCCGAAAGAACAAGTGAAGAATGAACTGAGATAATAAAAAGAGGCGGAATAAAGGGAAAAGGGAACATCAGAATTTAATATTCCACTCCCAGTATAACCTATTAATATCTATCCTCTGTCGTGTTTCATTTTAGGCTTTATCTTGCGGGAAGCTCCTGTTCCTTGCTCAGGTGACACTTAATCCACGAGTGCAATGAACAATATACCAGGACACCTTAACCATATGAAAATCCCAAGTACCAAAGTCTTTTGATGTGAACTCAAGTATTCTGAACCAAACTAAACTGCCGCTGGAGTTATAGCATCTGTAACAGGTACCTGCAAACCCTAACAAAGTCTAATACATGCAGTCAAATGATTACAAAGAAGAGATCAAATTTCGGCAGAAGAACCAGGCAAGTCACTTGAAGCGTGCACAAATAAAAGGGATCTCGACTTCTATTTTCTGGTTTCAATGATGTCGATATAAGCTGCCACCTAAGCCCTTGCCAGACAGTAAAATTACCCAGCTGTGCTAATTTTCTCATCCAGCGGGTGAACTTGCGATATCGAAGAACGTGACCCGTTTCCTGTATGTAGGTCGATTGGTTCAAGTGCGAGACTTCTAGCTGCGAGATACTTTCACGCGGTTTTCCTTATAATATGGAAGGCAAACGATTCTTGTAGACATATAGTTTAATATAATGCAATTTTTTACTTAGGTCGGGAATATTGGAAGAGGTTTTAACTGATTATATATATATATATACATATATATATATATATATATATATATATATATATATATATATATATATATATATACATATATATGTCGGGCCGCGACGAGCAATTATCGTTACAAATAATACAGAATATCAATAGACATGTTATTATCGATTATCGAAATATAATAATATTTATCAATAACATTTCTTGCAATCCAATAATTGTAGTATAGGCCCAGGTATAGTATATCCTGAATCTCTCTCGAATATGAAGTTAACCGTAATATATCATTAACGGTATAAATAAATAAATAATTACTTCTTGTTCCGTGATTTGGTGGTTTGAGCTATGGCTTTATAACTTTCCCCACTCTGCACTCTTGAACAAGACTTCACGTTTCAATATCTTAACGTACTTAGGGATGTAATGAAGATAGAATAAACATGAAGAAAAAAAACTGAGCATTCAAATTTCATCAATTAATACACTTCAGCAGCTGACAAGAAAACATCTGAAAACATACTAAAAAATTGCAATATATTATTCAATAGACTTTGATATATAATCCTCACAAAGCTCTAAGGAAATTGGAGATAATTTCAGAAAAGGCAACAGGAATTAACTTGACCTAAGTCATATGGTTAATATAGTCATATAATTAAATATTACTTAAAAGTTTCGTAAATATCAAATGTCACTGAAGGAGGAACCGGCTTCCAGTAGATACAATTTTGTTAGGTTTCTGAAATATTCGTAAAAAGATAAAATGCATTTAGAACCAACTAAGTTAAACACGACGAAAACGTTTTCAGTTCTGATTATAACGCGAAAACAAGATTGTTTAGGGAATGATGAAATAGCATGCCTTCTTAAACCAGTGGTTTCTTTATATCAGTGGACTATTATGACACTAATGGATTTATTCGAAAAGATTTAATGTGTTCCTCAAATTCTTGGCCAGATAAAACTCTCTATTTATTAAAGCCTGCCTGTGCTAGGTTACATTATTTCAAGGCGATCCTCTGAAGTAAACCATTCACTTGCGAGAGTGATAGCCTCTACATCTAACGTCGGCCGGAGGGTATTCCTTTCAACAGAAACTCTTTTCGTCTTTGTAAGACATTCATAGCATTTATTAAACCGGTCTTCACGATCTTTGTTATATAAGGTCCGAGTAAAGAGATATGTTGTTAAAATATAATAAAGGAAAAGTGGGATTTATCGCATACGACAAAATGTGCTGAGTTGACCAGAAAGGTCCAAAGTGACCTTTAAAAGTAATATACTTTGATTTATCTAGGCACATTTTCCAATCGTTAAGCATTTGATCATTAGAGTTTTCTGCGTAAATGTAATGATAAATTAAAGAAGTAAGGCAATATAAAGCGAAATCTTTGCCAAAAATAAAGCGACGGGGTTAATTTTGTTTGCTTATTTACTTTGTCCATGTCTTTCTCAACATAAATTCCCTATCGAACTCTTTGTTCCTTTATTTTCTTTTCTGCAGACACATAGTGATGTGTCTTGTCATTTGTTTGAAGCTGGCCTCTCAGCCACATTATTTTTAGCTGGCCAATTTTATTTTATCGGTGCATGCCATTTCGTTGGCAGATCACCAGATTTTCCAGCAGGGTATATTTTAAGGAATTTTTTAAACTGCACAACCTTGTAAAAAAGCATTTCTGTCAGCATAAAATGCGGCCTATAAAGCATTTGATGACCAATGGTCATCAAAGATAAAAGTCTTTTAATTTTAAGGGTGATGCAAAGTATATATAATTATTCAAAAATTAATGCAGAACGTTTGCAAAAATACAAGACCCAATTATAAGGTGTATAGATAGGAGTGATTGATAATATTTCATTATTTACTCATGGGCATTTTTTCATTCCGTAACGGGACGACAAATTTTAATTCAAGAAATTCACGCATTCAGAATTACAACGGCATATTTTCCATATACAATCGCAGAAATAGAGATCAGCTGCATGTTAAAATATACTATGTTTTTCTACCATTTTTTGATAACTTATGCTCCGTCTTCTAAATGTGTTGTTATGAATGGCGAAAGTAGATATCTCTACGAAAATTCCAAAACAACCTTAGACACATAGTTTGTACTTACCCATAAGAAGTAATTACGGTGGCTGATATATAAAACAGAAAAAAAATATTTATCTCGAGATCTCGAGGTAATATCTCGAGAAACATCTCGAGATCTCGACATAAAATTTCACCAAAAAAAAAAAATTTGATGCAGAAAAAAAAATATTTATCTCGAGATTTTGAGATGTTAAGTCGAGGTCTAAAGATGGTTAGTCGAGATCTCGACATAAATGTTCACCAAAAAAAATATTTTGCTTCAGAAAAAAAAATATTTATTCGAGATCTCGAGATATTATGTCGAGATCTCGAGATAAAATTTCACAATTGTACGAACCATTCGATGCTGAATTGACATAAAGTAAAGCAACGTTAACGGGACAGTATACGTTAAGAGTGCTTACTATATATTATTAAAAAAAGACCATGTATACTGTGTTTAACTGAACGGTAATACAATATAATTCATTTAAAATTAATCAAATTTGTATTTCCCCTAAGATAAGGCGAGGTGAAGGAAAGTTCAATGTAACATTCAATATTTAATCATTCATATCTGTAAGGAAGATGTCAAAGCCTAAAGAAACTGAAACTTTCTCCCTAAACGGCGAATTCGAAGCCTAGGCTGAGAAATCTCTCAAATAGAAATGTTTAGATCTGCATGTATGCATTGTGGGTACCTTATTATTTTAAAAATACAAAAAAACACGCGCTTGGTATAGAAACACGCTTTTTGTACATTTTTTCAGCTTTTGTTTTTATTGAAATGGTGGTTTGTTTCATAGCATATGTAAAACTACATGTAGCTTACATTTTTTAAGCTAAAATGATTACTGTGTTTTCCGGTAGGTACGCTGGGGGGGGGGGGTCAATTGACAGTGTCCCTGTAGGCCATGAGGCTGTGTCAAAAATGACGAAAATATTTGCATCCTCGTCGGGCCATATAATGCGCTTCTAAGACCTACGTGTAAAGGCACTCTGACAGCCAGTAATCTGATCATAATGTCAGAGGGTCGATATGACGCTTATCGAGCGCTTTTCTGCGAAAATAGGATATAGTATTGTCCTAAGTTCTTAAGTCGTGTGATCACACGATGAACATAAGCCGGCTCTGAAATCTTCCACCTTGGTGGCAGGACGTAATCAGGGGAATCAGTCTGTCTTATACACTTGATATAGATGATGCACAGGAGTTTTATAAACTGGCCATTTGTTCCAGTCACGAAGCAGAGCTCTGTTAATATCAAACAGATGCTCCAGTGTGTCTTCAAGTAGAAGTCTTCTATTTGTTAGGACCACCAGTTGCATCAAAGCTTTACTCGTAGTTGAAATTCCATAGATAAAATCTTGAGGAAAAGGATCTCTTGATAGGGTCTCAGGAAAGTTAAAACCAAGACAAATGGCGCTGTACTACATTTGGTAACTTCACATTAACTAAATGCTGTCGCGCTCTCCTTATAAATACCAGTTAATTTCCCTACCCATTGGGCATGGGAACCACATTCCCGTCTTCATCATACTCTCCCTTATCATTATTGAGGATACGCTGACAGTAAATCATCGAGCAAATAAATGAGCAGAACTGGGAGTGTGACAATTCCCATCTCTAATACCTGCTTGCCATTGAAGCGTTTTGTTACCAAGAAATTACCCAACTCGCTCGTCTAACTGACAAAAAGCAAATGCGTAGTCTGTAAATGGTTAATCGAACAGCAACTGCGGAAGGGCCTGGACCAAAACTAATAGACACATACATTCATTCTCAACAGATTATCAAAACACTTTCCCTATATTATCCATGATCACTTTAAATTTTATTTTAAACATAATCAACAAATGAAAACCTTATTAATTAAGCATGTCAGTAGTATATCATTTTCAAATACATGTCAGACAGTCATTTCCATTAGTTGCTGCCTTTTCTGGTTGCGAAACACGAAAAAGGACACTGAGTTTGATTAATGGGTCTTCATATAGCAGCTTCGGAAAGCGAAAGATGTTTCATCATAAAACGCTTCCGTTCTTTCTGTTTTAGTCCCAGAAAGCTGTTATTCCCAGCATGAGCAGTGCCGTAAACACTACTTCAAACTTTAACATAGCGCAGGGATTATTTGTGCGATATAAGTAATGGCTACCGATATATAAGTACTGGGTATCAGTCCATGTCCCATCAGCCTTATACATGGCTCATCGCAACAGCTCCCTAGCAAGCCAGACGTTTGAAAAAAAGAAAGAAATACAGTAACCCGAGGTATATAACCACAGAAGTTACAAAATAAATAATTTATTGTACATAGTAAACAAGATTACATAAGAAATTTTGCCTGAAATACACCTAACTTTTGTGATGGGTTATAAACTCAGTACCGTTCTTGACGCTTATATAGTCTACTAATTCCTTAGGGATATTTAACTAGAATCTTTCAAATTTATCGACAAGGAAACCCTTAGCTTATATTAATAAAGTATAGAAAAGGAATAATCGAAGGAATTATCTGCAGAATCGCTTTAACGCTCTTTGTGAATAGCGTTATAGCTTTTTCCAGCTATCCTATTCACTTAAATGTTGATTTTCTATGTTTAAGAAATAACCTATGCTTTCTCTATATCACCTTTCATTAGTAACTTTGCAATAAAGACGAAATCTAGTTAAACTAGACGTATGCAATCTATTACTCGAAGCCTCCAAACCCGACTGGAGGCCCGCAACTGAGCGATAATTCGGGATTGGCTTAGGCGTGTATGATCATGGGAATTGGGTCAAGGTCTAAAACGTCAACAGTGACTAATATTGTGTCCAAATTGAAGCATAGGAATTTCAACCGAAGTAATACAGATCTGCTCCAAACAAAAAATGAAGGAAGAAAGAAAAATAAAGAAAGAAAAATAAATCGGTAGTTTTGCACTCAGAGTGGGCCAACCCTGAGTAAATATTTGTCATAATATGAATAGGGAAATAAACCTAATGTTATTTAGCAAAATAATATATACATAATTGTTGCTTCTTGATAAACCAACGGGCGGTAAAATATTACCCAATGGCGCAGGTATAAATACCTTCTAGAACTCATTTATGGATTTTCTCTTGAATTACGGTGCTTGAATATCAGATGTTTTGATGGATAGGTGCAACTGGAAATGGAATAATATCCTGTTGTTTCCTCTTGTGATGTCATAAAGTCAAAAGGAAAAAAATCGAAATTGTATATAACTTTGTATAAAATGCAAATAATATGAGTTCTTACAACTGTTAGATAAAATATGTCATTTCGGAAATAACTTCGCAGATTTTAAGATATTACAACCGTAATTGTTATATAATCTACATCAAATTTGAACATCATAGGGCGACGTATAATTTGTTATTCAACGGACCTGATATTTCTGAAAATCAGATTTTCTGTGTAAATGTTTATGGACGGGCTTATGCTGCTGGTTTTTTTTTTCCTGTATGTTTATCCTTTACAGAAACATATAGCAATTAGTACCCTCTAAGATATAAGAATAAGTTTGCGTATTTTACCCGGGCTTACTCATTTGAATCAAAGTTCATATGTAATTGAATCGTTAACGTGACGGAGACGGAAGAGGAAGAACATATACAAAATGGTGCGTATATATGGCGACATGATGATATAAACAGTGTAATGTATTTTACGTGTCTTACCCGACATGTCACGAACAACAGCCACGCACCGCCTTGCCCCGGCTTCGATTTCTGAGAACGTTAGATAAGTGAAAGACCTTTTCGTGCAGGTCCACGAAATCGATAGTTTAATTTAGATAACATTATCCCTCCGCCAGTTAAACCGCTTACAGCTAGCAGCAGACACCATAAACAACGCTGAACACGTGACATATAGCCATCGGTTTGTCATACACCGTGTATATAGAAGGTTTGTGTTGATACGCTGGACCAACACCAGCACCAACTTACTAGCGGTCGAAACTCCTTTTTACACATACAATATGATGTAATCTGTATCGTGTCAAGAAATAGGTGACGGGTTATTACGATTATTGTATTTACTAGGCACAATTAGCTTAAGATTCGATCAGGGATGGGGTCAAGCGTATGTTTCCTTCTGCCGGCATGTACTTTGACCCCGAACAATCGCTCAAGGGGATGATTAATCTTAACATATTGTGTATATGTGTATCTACGTGAAGTTATCTGTTTACACACAGAGGTGACAGTGTCGACTTGTTATTCACTTGCTTTTTATAGTAAATATATAACCCAACCGTAAATTAACAATTGCCATTCTATGAAATAGAAAACTATCATAGCAGTGCATTCCTCTGTGCAACTGACTCTTTCGTCTGATATTCATAGTGTCTCATTTAAATACACACTGAGCCATGAGATAATGGCCATATAATTTGTAAACTCAGGTACTAATATCTTGTTAGGCCCCGTTTTATTTGCACAGAAATGGCCCAATCACACCTACAATCACCTGTGACCGAGGCTATCGCAGACAACAGACCGTTGAGTGATTGACAGCGAGTATTTATCATAAAAACAGTTGCATTCACATTAGGGTAAGACTATCGCAGGAACATAGTACAAAACCCAGTAACTACCCGCCATGTGGTCGTGCGACTTCTTGTCACTTGTCGTACGACCAGCGCAAAAACCATTCTCGACATTTTTTCGACTATATGTGGTCTTGCGATAGTCTCACGGTTGTCATAAGATCATCTTAATGAAATATTGTTGGTTTGCGACTAGGTAGACCATCTTAAGAAGATGATCGCACGAAAAACGATCAGCTACCACAATAAACAAGCAGTTGGTAGGTTTTTGTTTAGGACAATAGAAGTCCTCGCGACCGATTTTTTTTTCTCCTGCGATCGTTTGTGACCGCAAGCGATCACCTAAGTGCGTTATTATATTCATGAAACGTATTTTTAAAAGTTAATGGTTTTGCAATGCATATGTAGGATATGAGTCGGGGAAATTGTACTGCGAAATATAAGGAAACGGTATATTATGAATGAGGGAAAACTCTTTAAAACGCTTGCCCCATCTTCGACTTGCAGTGGATAACATTCATTGAAGATAGTTCCAATGGTAACGATTCAATGTTTGCCCTTAGTGCCTAGTAACGTAAATGTCCTTTGATGTCTGAACCGAGAAATGAAGATGACGGAGCTGTCGTGTAACATTTGTGTTTTAACTTTTCACTTCTTTTTCAATTATAAAAGGCGGTTTGTTTCATGATGCTATTAAACTAAAGCTAATTTACCAGATCAAGACAGGTTTAGATCAAACAGAACAAATTACAATACGCTCAAAGGCTGTGAGGCAGGAGACGGTCCAAATAGTACTTCATGGAACTACCCTTGTTCATCCACCATTGCTTCCATCAAATGCCATAAAAAAGGCCTTCTGTAATGGGAGCAAATGTTCTTGGTCCCCATCTTTTTTTATATTGGCCTAGTTTTTAATAAAGATCTTATCATTAGCCTTAATGGACGATAAAGGATATAAAAAAATCAAGCTTTTTATGAACAAGTCTAATTTGGCTCAACATCCGTACCAAAACCTTAAAAAATGCACAGCTCAATTGTGATGATGGTATTGGAGTAGTGAAAGTAAAGACATTACGTTTTAATTCTTCTAACCAATGTAAAGTTAAAATCTTGTTTCCAATGGGTATCCCTAATTCTTTGAACCAATATAAAGTCCAAAGTTTTATTGCCAATTTATATCTCTTATTTTTCCAACCATGTTAAGATAAAATTTTTATGAAAAATGCATACCTGTAATTCTTCATATTTTTTTTTACTTTTATTATTATTTTATTATTATATTTACTAAAGTAATTCTCTAATTGGTCTAACCGATGTAATTGGTTCATTTTAATATAAATCACCGACATAAACATCTAATTCTTCTGATTATGCTATTTAAGTTTTAATTCGTCTGACCAATGTCAGATTAGTTTTCTCATTTTTATTAGTCACTAATGGCCATATACACCCTGTATATTGACGCATCCATTGTCATTTTTTTATTCATCTCGGCCTCGGGAGCGTATAGTCAACCATTTCAATGCCATCATTATTTGCTACAGAACGTTTTTCAAACAAGGCTTTCCTTCTTAAAATATATATCACAAGGGAGTAGCAATAAGGTTTAGCTAAAAGGATATGATCGGTGGATTTGCTTTGTCCCTTTAAGATAACGTGCAGCGAATCCTGTGTCTCACAATATTAGTTCATAAGGTTAAAAAAAAAGCCATGGGTACTGATAAGTCAGCACCGGCGAAAAGCTCGGAGACTACGTTAGGTTTGAACTTCCCTTGAAGAAACTACTCAGCAGTAATATTTGATCCCACAGAAATGTCAAAATACATCTTGTTATTTTCTCACATGTTACAAATTTACTACCATCGACATAAGGAGTTAGCATTTCCCAAGATCATTGCCGAAACTGATACACGTTTTCAACACGATAAAAGTGACTAGACGCTTTATTGTTTATGTTTATTTCCTTGGAGATTGGTGCTTTTTTTCAACTTGTTCATTTATAGATAATACGGACTGTTTAAAGCTAAAATAAAGACAAATAAAATCTAGGCCCTATATGTACCTTGTAACCTGGAGCTGTTATATGGAGGTCGTATTACTATTAAATAGGGCTGTGCAATGATATCGATATATCGTTATATCGCGATACGGTTTTCAAATATTGGTTTCAAATATTTTTTTCCATATATTGGTAAACGTGCTAAAACTGGCAATTGTTTGTAGAACAGTTGTTTCTGTCACAAATTTAGATATCTAATTCTAAATGGGTTGGGATTAATGAAATACTGAAAGTTAAAGCAGCTACAGTGTCTTTTGATGTTTAGTAGAAAAATGTTAAAGTAGGTCTCATATGCCATAGACCACATTTCCGTCCAAGGAAGTATGCCTATGCATGTTGCTTGATGACTTATTCAGGTTATTGGTATACACTAAAATATTCCCATACAACACAAAGAAAAATAAATGTGTTAAACAAGGTCATAATAATTAGTCATTCATTCATATTCTCTCCTTACATGTTACGATAACTGCATTAAGATCAAATTTCAAGTACCGACACCTGTGCTGCTTTCAGTTAAAGCACAGTCCAGATTTCTCTAACTGTCAAGATAATATTTACGCATGTAAGACCCAAAGAACCTACTTTTATCTTAAATAAAGTAAAGTCAACAAGTTAGTACTTAATTAAATGCATTAGTAAGTAATATTGTCATATTTCATGTTTAAAATAAACTGATCTGCATGAACTTTTATGTTGTTTCACTATATTTAGCGTGATAAAGAATGATTAATGATAATAAAATGAAAAGCATATATATATATATATATATATATATATATATATATATATATATATATATATATTGAGTATAGTCTGGACAACTATCATATCGTTTCATTTTTCTTTCATCTTTTACACAATTCTTTCAATATAAAGCTTAACCGCTGAAATAATGGGAATATTACCAAAATTGTCATAAAAACAAATAATGAGTACCTGAAGAGGTTTAGAACCTCAAGAATTGAATTTCTCGGGCAAAAAATACATAGATATGGAATACTTGCAATGCTTTCTAGCGACATTACAACTCGAGTTATTGACATTTTTAATCTGGCGGACATATTGGCCGCCATCTTGGACTTTCAGCTTGGTCCTATATCTGAAATTCTCCATTAAACTCCAAAGAAAAATTAACAGTTTTGGAAACTTTCATGCTTCTTTCATTTTTTGCACAATTCTTCCGAATATTATTTTTATATTACGGTCTATGCTTATCAAAGGTTCACGGGAATAACTTAACAGACGTAAGATGTCCTTGGGGACCGTCCAAATCCGCCCCTGACGTACGAAGATTACATGCTAAGCTTTTGGGGTGACGGAATACTGGTCTTGTCCTTGGGAGATTAGACTTACAGTGATTGTGTATAAGTAATCTGGTTTAAGAATCAGGTCTGCGGATCGAATATCGCAACGACTACAAGTAATCACAGCCTAAAGGAGGTTCTCTCGTAGTGCCCCATACCATCAATCAATAATACTGGAGAATTATAGCCCATCTGACGATATCACTAACAACCGCCAGCGATACTGTCACAATAAATAGTCTGCAGTTTGTGTTGTGTTCATCTATCTGAGAAATTTGCCAGCTGAACCCAAAGCGAGGTCATGTTCTGATGATGTCCAATTTGACCGGCAGAGGACACTGGAATCACGACTCGTCAAACGCCATTCGTCACCCCGGCAAATGAGCCATTATTCTCTGGTCTTCTAGCCATGAGCGCACGGAATATTTAAACCACACATTACAATACTAATCGCGTTTCATCCTTGACCGATGGCGACTTAGAATCATGCCCGCCAATCTATTCCTCTCGTTCCTCTTCTTAAAACTTATTATTTAATTGCTTAACCATTTAGTTAAGACAGGTTATGTGTACACCTATATACTGGTTTATCTGTATATCTGTTTCTTAAATACTTGTGCAACAAAACTCGATGGGTGAATCGGATGCAGTTTTATGAAAAGCTGGTCTGCTGTGTCTGGGTGTTTTTACATAAATATGGACTGGATGTGAAGCAGGGTATGCAGTTAATTAACATGCAGTTAATTGAGCCCTATTTGTGGAGTTAAAATGGCAAAGGTTATTCTGGATTTTGCAGTTCTCAATTTAGAATTTTCGAAAAAAAATCACTCGCATGCCCTTATGTATAAAATATAATTTCAGCAATCGCTCTTATCAAGGTTATATAACTGGCTCCTGTTTGAGCTTGCAAATAATATATTTCTGTAATAATTATATATAATTTGTCAAATGTACACACACACACACCCTCACACACATACACACACACACACCCTCACACACATACACACACACACACATATATATATATATATATATATTGAAAGAATTTTAAAATGGTTGGTTATATATGCATATAATGGCAAGAATGAAATAATGAATTCCAATTAATCCCCGACATGTAACACGTATGCCGTCCTTTGGCGTATAGTTTACTGGTATACCATATCACTCCTATACACATATAGATGGGAGTCACTGGGGAGTTCTGCGGAGAGTTGTCAGAAAGTTGCGTGGCGGCGAGAACCTTATGTAATATCTCATAAAATGTCATAAAACATAATGTGTCCTTTTATCCTGACACATTGTTCCCTTGTGTATTATGTGTGAATATAGTCCCCGGTCCCAGGACCGCAGTTATTCTAAATTGGCCAGACACCTGGCCTGCTGAGAAACGGATATTTACGGTACGCCATTGACCTTCGTTTCTTTATTGTAGGAAAAATAATATATTTGCTGAAGTTTATGAAATTCCCATCCTCCGGTACTGCCCTCTTTGAATGTGTCTGATGGAAGGAACAGAGAGAGGTTCTCGTAATCCTGTATGTAACCGAACCAGTCACTCTAGTCGGAGCTTAAAGCTAAAGGAATTCGATATAGCAATGATTTATGGGGTATCGAGTCACATGTTGCCTATGTTTCCTAAAAAATGTAGGCAAAAACTATCTAATGGACACCTTGATGTTAAAGCATTACCCAACCTCTTTTAAAACATGCCAAAAGAGTGAAAAAAAATACATTAACCAACCAAACTTTGAATAATGTAAAACGAAGCAATGTCTACAAAGGTCGTTAGTTTTCCCTGAATAATTCGACACCTACCCTGAAAAAAGTATACCATTCATATCGCAAATATTTAACTAGTTAATTTTACTCCCGCCAGAGGGTGTTACGTAATCGCCGCTGTTAGTTGGTTTGTTTGTCTGTTAACAACTATACTTTAAATATAAAAAGGCATCTTGAGTGATATAATCGCGAGTGTCCTTTACATTTAGATGGTACCCTGAATCAAAACGTTCAATTGATTTTCATATATATATATATATATATATATATATATATATATATATATATCATTTGAGTTCGTCTGTAGCATTTCACCATGACATTTAGTAGTACATTTTCGTATGTCAAATTATACATATATACAGTTCATATTTTTGTTCATGTCATTGAGGTCTTGCCAATTTCGTATCACATGCAAGTTTAAGAATTAAAAATGAGTCCTCCAAAGTTGTCTCCGGTGTTACAAAAGTATCACAAAATGTTTAACTGGATAAGGTCGGTATATCCATTTCCAGGGAATGAGGAACTACACTGAAAGTTGGATATCAAGGTTATGGTTCCTGTTTCACTTGCCGTTAGTATTCTGAATACAAATCAGACCATACAACATAAGGTGATTATCCGCTCCTAATTTTCGTGGATCATATTTTTTATTCAAATGAAAACCACGTCCTTGGTAATGTTTCTAATTTGTGAAATGCAAAATTACAAAACATAATTCTTAAATGTATGAAAATAATGGACTCAATTTAGTGATGAGAATATACACCATTTCAACATGATTGTATTTTCTTTAGGCAAATTTGCGTGGCTTGGGACCATGTTATATCTAATTAAGTGACAGGAAGCGAGTGCTACCACCCTGCCACGTATAGTCCCATACCGAAATGTATGCAATTATACATATTCATATTTAGAATCAGAATAAGTTACCATTACAAAATACAGGTGATTACCTCCTCCATTTATTTTAGTATATATAACAATAAAGTAGTCAGAGGCTACCGTTAACCTCTACCAGGATCCTAATAAAACTGCACACCAACACAGGAAATGTTTATCAAAATTCAACAATTCCATTGATTGGTTAGCTGTGTTACAATGGCTCTTGGCCTCTACATGTTACAAAGGTAATGAAGCCTTGATGATTATCCAGGTTACCTCCAAAGTTTTTGTGCTGTTCTTTCGGTATAGTCCTAACCCTCCGGAGAATTTCAGAAACACTTGTACAAACCAAACAAAGAATAAAACATTATTTAACAATCCTGAGCGTTCCCTGGCTAAAACACTAGATGGGCGCTGGCCCAGACATGTTGATTACTGTTCAAAAAGCGCTCCGTGTTAACAGGGAATAAATATCTTTCTTGGCCTGCCTGAGAACTCTTAACATTAATACCACCGAATTTAAAACTTCTTGGTCTGCCCATGGATGGAACACTAGGTTTTGCTTTTAGGGAGACATTCGTCTTAGAAGGAATTCCCTGGCTCCATCGCGTGGCCACTTATTGTCATTGTGACCTATGGGGCTTGGAAGATGATAGATTTTAAGACCCAGCGTTTAGGATTTTGTCTCCTTGGTAACCTGGTCATTTTCAGCATCATTTCTCTCACGGTAAATATTCCGCCAAGTAAAGTATATGTAACCGGTAAGTGCTAAAGAGAGCAGTTTAAATAATTCTCTTCCGAACTGCTAGTTAAAACCGGAACCCGGTTGTCACACGTTCCCTGTGGTAAAATCTGTAATAGTTCCCTAACAAAAAAAGTTAACTTCAGCCAATTTTTAGATCCTGGACCTATGAGATTTTGGCATACCAGTCTTGCCTCATTGTGATACTGTACTATAGTGCTAGCTGAAAAAGATAACACATTGTGCACGACTTAAGTATTCAAGAGTTCTTATTTGACTCGGACTCGAGGACTCGTCGCCATGGCGACAATCTAGAGAGAAACATTTAAATTTTGATATGTGCAAATTGAGAATTTAACAGTTTTTTTTTTAATATGACCACGTGCTGCTCGACCTTTAATTGTATTTACATTGAAAGAGTTATTGCATGTTAAAGAGGGTTGTAACACTTCAAGGACTCGGTGTTTATACTGATTAAGAAAAAAAAAAGATTTTCAGGCATAAGGAATAATTGTATAAATCAATTACTAAAAATTATAAAAAATGATGCCTTTACAAGAACTCTGGTCCTGATTTTGGACTCGGATTAAGATTAACTCGGACCCGACTTCTGTTGAACCCACTTCGGTGTTAAACTCTATGGTAATATTTGTTAACTATGTCGTAATTTTCTACTACATCTCACTTAAACTCCATGATAAAATATAACAATTGGCTCAAAGGACTGGATATTTTAGGATTTTTGCAGGAATGTTTATTGCATAATAGTTATTTCCTCAGTTGTATTCCATCACCGTTATTACCATGTTATAATATGTAATTACTCATGCACACAGGCGTGTTTTTCCTGTTGTTAATAATCTAGAGGCACATGACGTTCATTGTTAAGTGAAAGTGTACTTTTAATCACATATATGTAAACTTATTTATTTTACATGGAATGTCCAAATATGTAAACTTATTTATTTTACATGGATTGTCTAAATATGTAAATTGTTCATTTATTTTGCATAGATTGTCAAATATGTAGACATATTCATTTTGTATGGATTATCCAAATAGCCATTAAAACTAATCGCGGCACTGTCCATGGCTCAGACGGTGGCGTTTTGTAGTATGTAGTGGTGGAGGAAGCCGGAGAAAACCACCGGCCTTGGACAAGCAACTACGACCTACTTCCATGGCCACGCCGTTTAATTAGTTCCGCTTTAAATTTACAGAGTGTCTGAAAAAATGCGGTGTAGAAATTCATTAACATTAAAACACTCCCCTAAATAGCGAAAATTATACTTTATAGTAATATTAGATGTTCCTAAAAATAGTGATTCGGGATGATATTTTAAATATGCCTAATAAATACATTGGTCTCCTTGGATAGAATTAGCATTTAAAAGAAAGCCGGGGATTGACATAAGCCGTGATTGCACGACTCAGCAGGGACTTATATTGGGCTGATAAGCCTAACTTGAGTCTTGATACAAGCTATTTGAAAAAAACGCATTGCAGGAGTCTTTCATTATGTTACATTCATATCGTGGGAAACAACCCGTCATCTTAACATCAGCCTACGAATGATGAAGTAACACAAAGGAATACATGTGAACTCACAATCCAAACTGAGTCTCCGTCTCTATGGGAGCAAGTCATCTCTTGTTTCGCGTACAAGCTTGCTGTCGTCCAGTAACCTGTGCGTGCCTTGCTTGTGCGGAGTGACAGCGTACTCGCTGGCCATGAGGCGTTGTGAAAAATAACGAAAATATTGGCATCCTCATAGAGCCATCATCCTCGTTGGATGCTGTAAAGGCAATCTGGCAGCTACTGCGCTGATCGTAATGTTAGAAGGCCAAAATATCGCTAGGATTGTCATCAGATAAAGAACTCTTCTGAGTAGCAAAATTAATTCAAGTATGAATAATAATGATTTTTTTCATAGGTTAACTATAATGGTCTGCGCGACTAAACCCTGCTACTAATTTAAGACATATATTACCGAGGCTTAATTAAATACGTCCTGGGACGACGTGATTATGGGTATTTTGGTATTCTTCATATTAAGGCTCTCGTCTCGGCTAAAAGACCAGTGACGTCATGCGCTCGTTCCATCCTTCCGGACCGCGTTATGATGGACGGCGTCACCAGGACATTGTTAGCAGCTTTTCCCCCGCATCCCTGGCCACTTGATGAATATATTGTCAGTGTCATACCAGGGATAACTTCATCATGATCAGCATTCTACACGGCCACCACCCACTGTTATCTCGTCTTAGCTCCGTTTGTCCCACATGGATTGGAAGGGTTCAAGTTATTTGTATCTATATTGCCGCGACCACGTCCGTATATTACTATTTGAAGACCGCTATTCACTTATCTTTCTGCAGAATTTATGTTACTTCTGACTTACGCTGCGTACATATCAATGAACTCCAGGTACTTTTTTGTTAACAACCACCTATGTGATGGTGTATGGGCTTGTTTATCTGCAAGCTGTTCGGGAACACGATTTATGCGCCAATGTGGACAAACAGGAAAAAACAAACATGTAACCTAAGGTGGCTGGTTGTATATGCGCGCTAGCTCTAAGCTCATTAGGGCAAAACGCCCTTTGCAAAGCTCTGGTTGGTCTGATTTTCCGCGAGGTGTCCTTGTTGATTTTTTTTATTTATTTATTTTGGTGGGCTCCACATGGTACAGGACACGTGGATATAAAATAGTCTGTGTTGTGTTTAATGGGATCGGCTTTTTATGGTCTACTTTTATAAAAGGTTCAAGGAATTATATTTAGTTAAAAGATTTCAGATATCAGAATTGGTCCCTTTAAACATGTGTAGGTACATATGTGCGCCCGAGGGGGAAGGGTTGTGGAGGGATACGGTATGAAAAAAACTAATAAAAATATATCATAAATTTGCTGAATTTGGATATAGTGCAATATTAAGATATTTGATGTAAATATCTGTTATAAATCAATCGAATGTTTGCTGGGCAGTAGGTTTTACATAATGTTTACACTTTAAGGAAATGTGCAGCCTTATATAGGTACGCATTTGTAACCGTGACATAAACCAATATTGCAGACAGTGTATCAGTGAATATATTGTCACACAGTCAGTCCAACGAGAGAGAGTTGCACAGTCAGTCCAACAATAGAGCCGCACAGTCAGTCCAACGATAGAGTCGCACAGTCAGTCCAACAATAGAGTCGCACAGTCAGTCTAACAACAGAGTCGCATAGTCAGTCCAACAACAGAGTCGCACAGACAGTCCAACGAAAGAGTCGCACAGACAGTCCAACAACAGAGTCGCACAGTCAGTCAAACAACAGAGTCGCACAGTCAGTCCAACGATAGAGCCGCACAGTCCGTCAAGCAATAAAGTCGCACAGCAGTCCCACGGTAGAGTCGCACAGTCAGTCAAACAACAGAGTCGCACAGTCAGTCCAACGATAGAGCCGCACAGTTCGTCAAGCAATAAAGTCGCACAGCAGTCCAACGATAGAGTCGCACAGTCAGTCCAACAACATATTCGCACAGTTAGTATAACAACAGAGTCGCACAGTCAGTCCAACAATAAAGTCGTATAGTTATTCCAACAACAGAGTCGCACAGTCAGTCCAATGATAGAGTCACACAGACAGTCCAACAACAGAGCCGCACAGTCAGTCTAACAACAGAGTCGCACAGTCATTCCAACAACAGAGTCGCACTGTCAGCCCAACAAATGAGTCGTATAGTCAGTCCAACGATAGAGTCGCACAGTCAGTCTAACGATAGAGTCGCACAGACAGTCCAATAACAGAATCGCACAGTCAGTTCAACAACAGAGTCGCACAGACAGTCTAACAATTGAGTTGAATAGTCATTCCAACAACAGAGTCGCACAGATTGTCCAACGATAGAGTCGCACAGTCAGTCTAACAACAGAGTCGCAAAGTCAGTCTAACGACAGAGTCGCACAGTCAGCCCAACAAATGAGTCGTATAGTCAGTCCATCAGTTGAATCATACAGTCATTCCAACAACAGAGTCGCTCAGTCAGTCCAACAACAGTGTCGCACAGTCAGTCCAACGATAGAGCCGCACAGTCAGTCCAACAATTTAGTACAGCCAGTCCAACAACAGAATCGCACAGCCAGTCCAACAACAGAGTCGCACAGACAGTCAAACAACAGAGTCGCACAGTCAGTCTAACAACAGAGTCGCACAGTCAGTCTAACAATTCACCCGTATAGTCATTTCAACAACAGAGTCGCACAGTAAGTCCAACGATAGAGTCGCACAGACAGTCCAACAACATAGTCACACAGTCAGTCTAACAGCAGAGTCGCACAGTCAGTATAACAATAGAGTCGCACAGTCAGTCAAACAATTCAGTCGTATAGTCAGTCCAACAACAGAGTCGCACAGTCAGTCCAACGATAGATTCGCACTGACAGTCCAACAACAGAATCGAACAGTCAGTTCAACAACAGAGTCGCACAGACAGTCAAACAACAGAGTCGCACAGTCAGTCTAACAAAAGAGTAGCACAGTCAGTCTAACAATTCACCCGTATAGTCATTTCAACAACAGAGTCGCACATTCAGTCCAACGATAGAGTCGCACAGACAGTCCAACAACAGAGTCGCACAGTCAGTCTAACAACAGAGTCGCACAGTCAGTTTAACAACAGAGTCGCACAGTCAGTCCAACAATTCAGTCGTATAGTCAGTCCAACAACAGAGTCGCACAGTCAGTCCAACGATAGAGTCGCACAGACAGTCCAACAACAGAATCGAACAGTCAGTTCAACATCAGAGTCGCCCAGACAGTCCAACAACAGAGTCACATAGTCAGTCTAACAATTGAGTCGTATAGCTATTCCTACAACAGAGTCACACAGTCTGTCAAACGATAGAGTCGCAGAGTCAGTCAAGCAACAAAGTCGCACAGCCAGTCCAACAACAGATTCGCACAGTCAGTCTAACAACAGAGTCGCACAGTCAGTCCAACAATTCAGTCGTACAGTCATTCCAACAACAGAGTCTCACAGTCAGTCCAACGATAGAGTTGCACATACAGTCCAACATCAGAGTCGCACAGTCAGTCTAAAAAACAGAGTCGCAAAGTTAGTCCAACAATTCAGTCGTATAGTCATATCAACAACAGAGTCGCACAGTCAGTCCATTAACAGAGTCGCACAGACAGTCCAACAACAGAGTCGCACAGTCAGTCTAACAAAATATCGTATAGTCCGTCGATCAACAGAGTCGCAAAGACAGTCCAACAACAGATTCACACAGTCAGTCTAACAACAGAGTCGCACAGTCAGTCCAACAATAAAGTCGTATAGTTATTCCAACAACAGAGTCGCACAGTCAGTCCAGTGATAGCGTCGCACAGACAGTCCAATAATAGAGTCGCACCGACAGTCCAACAACAGAGTCGCAAAGTCAGGCAAACAACAGAGTCGTATAGTCAGTCCAACACTTCAGTCGTACAGTCATTCAAACAACAGAGTCGTACAGTCAGTCCAACGATAGAGTCGCAAAATCAGTCCAACATCAAAGTCGCACAGACAGTCAAACAACAGAGTCGCACAGTTAGTTTAACAACAAAGTCGCACAGCCAGTCTAACGATAGAGTCGCACAGACAGTCCAACAACAGAATCGCACAGACAGTCTAACAATTGAGTCGTATAGTCATTCCTACAACAGAGTCGCTAAAATTGTCCAACGATAGAGTCGCACAGTCAGTCTAACAACAGAGTCGCAAAGTCAGTCTAACAACAGAGTCGCAAAGTCAGTCCAACAATTCAGTCGTATAGTCATATCAACAACAGAGTCGCACATTCAGTCCAACGATAGAGTCGCACAACCAGTCAAACATCAAAGTCGCACAGACAGTCCAACAACAGAGTCGCACAGTTAGTATTACAACAAAGTCGCACAGCCAGTCCAACGATAGAGTCGCACAGTCAGTCCAACAACAGAGTCGCACAGACAGTCCAACAACAGAGTCGCACAGTCAGTCTAGCAACAGAGTAGCACAGTCAGTCCAACAATAAAGTCGTATAGTTATTCCTACAACAGAGTCGCACAGTCAGTCCAATGATAGCGTCGCACAGACAGTCCAATAACAGAGTCGCACAGTCAGTCTAACACCAGAGTCGTACAGTCAGTCTAACAACAGAGTCCCACAGTCAGTCTAACAACAGAGTCGCACAGTCAGTCCAACGATAGAGTCGCACAGACAGTCCAACAACAGAGTCACACAGTCAGTCCAATGATAGCGTCGCATAGACAGTCCAATAACATAGTCGCACTGTCAGTCTAACAACAGAGTCGCACAGTCAGTCCAACAATTCAGTCGTATAGTCATTCCAACAACAGAGTCGCACAGTCAGTCGAACGATAGAGTCGCACAGTCAGTCCTTCAACAGAGTCGCACAGACAGTCCAACAACAGAGTTGCACAGTCAGTCCAACGATAGAGTCGCACAGTCAGTCCATCAACAGAGTCGCACAGACAGTCCAACATAAGAGTCACACAGTCAGTCTAACAATTGAGTCGTATAGTCATTCCTACAACAGAATCGCACAATCAGCCCAACGATAGAGTCGCACAGTCAGTCGAGCAACAAAGTCGCACAGTCAGCTCAACGATAGGGTCGCACAGTCAGTCCAACGATAGAGTCGCACAGTCAGTCCAACGATAGAGTCGCACAGTCAGTCCAACGATAGAGTCGCACGGCCAGTGAGATTTTACTAGGTTAATAACAGCCTACACTTAGAATGATGTCTTAATTAAATAGACTGATTTGAAAAGAATTATCCTCTTAACGGAAAAATAAACATGTGCTTACACCTGACTCATCCATTGTCAGCCATGGGTATGCAGATCCCCTTCGCCCAACGGTAATATACACAACAAGGACGGTGGGACAATTGTCTACTCTTCTATATGCATGTACGGCTCATACGCTTTCGTCAATTTGTGATTTACAGATAGACATATGTCAGATCTTTAATTTAACGTTGCTCTAAAATTTCTATGGATTAGTATGAACGGAAAGAACAACGGACTTCATCTTTTGATTTTGTTTACAACATGGAGAAATACTGGATGACAAGCTTGTTGACAGAGTAAAGTCAAACTATTGATGTTTTATTCCAAATTATCTTAATGTAGCGGCCATGTTGCCCCCTTGATGATCAAGGAGTCGTCTGATCAGAAACAGACCTTATTGACCGATCCAATTCAAATGTCTGTTGAATCTTATGAAGTGGAATTTGGTCTTATTGGTTAGTAATTTTATCTGAGTACATTTATGTATGAACATACTTATATATATAATATATGAGAGAAAGAATGACTGAGAGACGGACAGACAGACAGACAGTTAAGCTGACGGAAAGGTTTTTAATGACAGACGGACAAAGATAACTAGAATGGACTGTATGGACAGATGAGCATTGAAACCTGAGGAGACGACATTTACTCTTGTCGTGGATACATGACTCCAGCCAGTTATGATAAGATACCTATAGCAACTAGCTTTCTTCTTTGAGCTTGGAGACTAATAAACTTTTCTACGAAGAAAAGACTAACACGCCCATACAAGATACTGAGCTTCCAGATGTGCTCAGGATCAAATGTACGGACTCAGACTGTCATGAATGATTACATTTTCAAATGGCAAATGTTTGCCCGTTCAAGACATGGTAATAACAAAAAGCTAACTATTATTATCACATTGTCATGTTTATCTTTAATAGAACTTCAAGACAGCATGCCATGTGATTTTATCAGAAACATCTGGAAAATACAGAGTTATTTCTTTAATCATGGGAACATGCAAGAGTCCTTCATAGTACATATTTATTCGATAGCGTATGAAAGAATTCTGGGATTTGTCTTTTTGACATCATTACCCTTGTTTTTGGAACAAATCGACGGTAAGGTATCATGGTATATTGTTTCTATTCCTAGCGAAGTATTATTGGAGTCACTGGAGTCTTCGGCTGCCTATTTTGTAAAATAAATTGAGAAAGAAACACGGCAAAGTTTCAGGTTAAATTAAACGTTAAAACATTGGCTTTTACCTCTTACAAACGGAAACTTATAAAAATCCAAACGGTGTAGCCCTTTGCCCTCGAGTGGCAGGGAGTTGTCCTCACAGTTTAGGGAATGATAACTGCTCCAAAGTATACTGCCTTTCAAATGACAGAGAGTTCTCAGCACATCGCAACACATGAGCAAGCTTAACAATAAGTTACCATTCCATATGAGGGGGGGGGGTGCTCGGAATGGGAAGGTCAGTCGGGACATCTTTATATATAAATATGTACCTTTTGTTGTCTGTTTGACACATTTCAATTAAATTACAATTAAGTATAAGGTAAACTTAAGGTATTATATGTTACCGGTACAGGTTACTTTTAATCAAGGATTAGATGTGTAATATTCCACAGTAAACTACGAAATGAAACCAAAGTCTGTAATTCTAATTATTAATATATTTCATTACCACCATATAAATATATCTCTGATAATTACATTGACCAACACCCCCCCCCCCCTTTGCTCAAGAGTGAGGGGACATACAACCCCCATCCCTCCTGCAATGACGCCCCTGTATAATTTATTGTTATCGGGGATATGCATGTATACTGAGAGGTTAGCTGTGTGCAGTCTGTTACACAAATGGCCTATTCATGTCCGCTGATTAGAGATCAAAGCGTTCCCAGGTGCGCGCCAGACGATTGGTCATTCCACATGAAAGCTGTGTCCTTATTTGGCAGGTCCATTTAAGCTGAAAGCATTGGCGTCGTCTCATAAGTGAGGTTTCGAAACTTAGACAGATTCAATTTTTCCAGGAGGACTTACAAATATGTCAGTAATAATACTTTTTCCGCCAAAGCTAGTTGTCCGCAATGAACCAGGTTTTACTCTATTTAATGTATTCTTCACAAGTACAGTAGACCGTTTTTTATCCGAAGGGCTCGAGGGACAAGGCTTTATTAAATAAGAAACATGATCGTTCGGATTTACGATTTTACATTAGATTCCACATGGATTTACCATGAATGCCAACCTGCATCCGAATACCGGATATTTTCATATGCTGACAGAACAAAATTCATGTACTGATTGTCGAAACAGTTAGTAGATTATATATTGAACAATGTGTACCTATTTATCATCTATGCGGGTTTAAAGAAAAAAAAATGATTTAAAGATAAACTCTAAATTTTTACAACAAATCTATGTAGGTGTTTTTACATATTTGAACCATTTGTTATATTTTATACAGAAAAGAAACGGGGTAATTGTGTGATGTCATCTGGAGCTATTCCACTGGAACATTAGCCGCATGGAAATGTCTTCTGTGAACGTTCATTTATAAGTGCGGGACTGTCTCACTGCCCACGTTGGCTAATGTGATTTATCCCCAATTTCAATATACGGTTTCCTGGGATTTATGCATCAATTAATTCATAACTGTTGTCGATTTGAAGGTGGGCGAGTTCATGAAACATTTTGTTTAAGAGACAGATGATAGGAAAACAACTTCATGACTATTCCAGAACTTGACGCTGACGGGCCTCACAAATACCCCCACCCTATATACGGCGTTTGCGGTGGGGGTTCGAGGCCAGTCCTTGACTACTTCTTGTCTATATGCTCAATTTTCAAGAAGACATTACAATCTATGCATTAATTCAAAGAAAGGCTCCCTTATTCCCTTTCCCTCTGAATATATTTATATATATATATATATATATATATATATATATATATATATATATATTTGTGTGTGTGTATGTTTGATTTACCTTTATTAATAAAATGTTTTAATCAAATGTGTTTGAACAACTGGATTGTTTTCAGAGGAAAATGGTTACATGCATTTAATGACATGCTTCCTTCCGTCCACTTTTTCCTTTGAACAACGTTTCCTTTATGATCAATAATGAAACAATATTAGTATGATTTTAAATTAATATATTAGTTTTATCCGAACTACAATGGAAGTTTATCGAAACCGTCTTTATATTATTTTAAGATAGCATATCGACTCCGTTTTTCGAGAGCTAGGTATCATTGCCTACGAATAAGAACTCATGCGCTTCACGCATCTCATAGTAACCGTTAAAGTACATACGTGTCAGCGATTTAGAACATATAACTCCGTCCCATCCGGCATCTACAGATTAGAGTGGTCTATGTGATGAGTAACTTAAGCGTTTGTAGTTTACAACATGGTCTCAGTGTCACAAGCTGAGTATTTAATGAGTTTAGATGTATCCCAGCCACCTGCATGGTGATGTATAATATCCCATCACCTGAAAGCTTTTCTGATTCATGCACTGATGTAAAGACTTCAAGTAACCCCCATTCCAGGTTATCCCCCCCCCGGTAATCTTAAATCGATTCCAGATTACCCCCGGGGCTTATTTGAACTTAATTTCATGTTACCCCCCCCCCCCCCCCCCCACACACACACACCCCACTGACCTATCTAAATGATAAATTCCTACTCTTTTAATTTAGGACACATACTTTCACTGAACCAGGTGAAACATACGGGATTTAAAAGTCAATCTATGAAAAATAAAGTTGACGCAAAATGTTAATCATGTTGTTTATTATATTTATTTTGACTCGTACACTTCACCAAAGCGCATAACAAATTAAATGTAAACAAAAATTATACATAGATTCAAATCAAAATGGGAAATCACGAAGAAAGAGGTTATTTTTATTTTAAGTAAAAACAACTGTCTCGACGGGGTTTTCTGTAATCGTAGGCGATAATCCGAAATCGAGTTCATATTACCCTCTGAGTTAATTTGAGATCGATTTCAAGTTATCGGGGGTAATCGAAAAAGGGGGTAATCTGAAATCGCTACACCGTGGATCTGGCAGAGACTTCACAGTATCACATATATTGTCCCACTTAAGGATGGGGCTTTACAGGACTGACCTATTTTATCGAACGCGCTCCATGATAAAAAAGACTCTATTTGTACAAATGCAATTTTAAACTTCGATATCGAATTCACCAAATAGCTTACGATTTTAACTGAATTACCAAAGACATTTTTTTTGCGTTAAATAGAAAGGTACTCTTCCTTCTGTCTCCCAATGGTCACATAAACAGAAAAAAACGCAGGTTCACTCACGGAGTTAATACCAGTCACGATATAAGAGAACCACCGAGAGAGCGTCTAGATCCTAATCTGACTGCGAATGAAGAAAGATTTTCTCCGGTTGGTGTTTCAGCACTTTTTTCATTAGTTGCTCTAGCTAGAGTTCCCGGCATTTACACTTTTCAATGAGAGCCCAGACTGGCAAAACACGCACATTTAATCCATTAAAAGAGAGGGCATATGTTCAAAGCCTTTATTATTCAGCTTAAACACAGTCTTGATGATATTAGCCAGAACGATACTGTTTGGAAAATTTCAGCTGCTGCCCTTGTTAACACCTTTAATTGTGGGCTTCTAGTGCTGCCACAAGGCTGTCTGAGACTTTAATCGGATACTGCAATGTCTGCTTCTCCTGTCTACAAACCCCAGGTTAGCCGACATAAATTTATATGTGCGTGTTTACCAAGGGCTCTTTTAACGGAAACCTTATTTTTATCATTATTCTGTCAATATATTAATAACAAACCTAATAACTATGTGAAAATGATTATTATAAAATAGTAAACAAAATTGTTGAATATATTAATACTAACAATGATCATCATCATAGTTATAATAAATCAGCCATCACCATAACTGATTATTGTTAATTTAATCTTTTTATCATCAATTTTATGATGATGATTTATATATCTTTATATATATTTATATATTAGTATATTATTCGAACAAGACTGTACAGTACAATAGAAAGATGGAAAAATAAAGTTTCAGTCTACAGTTAAGGCAACGTCAGTACATAATTTATTAATCATATATATATAATGGTACAAAAAAAAACATTAGATTCTCGATTAATTTATAATTTTGCTTTTATAAAGCCGTTTAATTAAATGTAAACGATACACACATATCAGGACATAAGTATAAAGATGACAAAGGAACTATTAAAGTCCCTACTTTCATTTCATTCCTCCCAGGGATCTGAATTTTTAGTATTACTGAATGGATTTTGTGAAATGGCTATGAAAAAAAAAATAAAATATACAGCTACCTAAATAAATAAGAACTTCATTTATACGTAAGAACCTTGAGAATTTAAAGTATTAAAATCTGCCTACCATTTTAGCATACATACTCTAAAGTAACGTATATAAATTCTGAGTGTGAAAATAAAATGCGAGTGGCGACATGCGTTTTGCAAACGAGTATCTTTCTTGAAATAATAATCACACAGATTGCGGATGTTTTAACATTTCGAAAGTTCCGGGTATCTGTCCTGCTACACAGAAACTACGTTCTAGGAAAGCATGGTGATCACACAAATGTCTTTTATTTTACCACCCATCATTTTTTATAAATCATAACTCATGAATAGCACAAATATGCTGTGGTTGGCTTCGTAATCGGGAGGTAAAAATGTCGCTGTTTCCACTGTTCAGTGTTTTGCGAGGGTTCGCTTTTCACGATCTCACCCGACAGTGAACTACACAGAGAATATCCTCCATTGCACGAACTATTATGTTTTCACAAAATAAATCTGTAAAATTGGAGAAAGACCTATTTAACATCGAACGCTTCAAAGTCTTGTTCATGATAGGCAGATAATGTAAAAGATTTCATTTTATTCATAATATAATTTTTTTACTTACCAGACCTGTTAATATTAATAATATTTTGCGACACTTCAAGCATAGGTAATGTAAATGATTCTTTACATGCCAATGAGGTTACAGTATGCACTGGTGTCCGCCTGTGCACTTGGGGCGTGTTATTCCTTTCGCGAATATCACAAATTTGTAAACCTCGCGGACAAAAAAACTGATCACGATATTTATAAGGTAAGTTCTCTTAGTTGTCTTGGGTCTTTATATATTGCAAACAGACTGACGATTAGTACTTAAAAAAAAAAACGAAATACAAGCATAACTGAATAAGCGAGTCCGACATTGAATGCTCATGTAAGTCAGCATTTGTGTACATTAATTGATATATCAAATACTTGTTTAAATAATTTTAGATGTAGTTATTAATTCATTATGTATTTACTGCCTGTGAATCTGATATGTTTCTGACAAATATAACACATGTGCTTGTATATTGAAGTACCACTGCTACCCTTCGCATGCCTTACTGTGTTACATGTAAAGACCACGGTAACCTATTATGCGCTTATGGTTTCCGACTAGAGAAAAATGTTCCCTTGCAGAATGTCGCCATGGTAACAAAACGCGAGGTCGATTCGAGTAGGAGAGTTCGAAATATGCTACCTGTTACAGACGGCCGTTCAGGTGATTGAGCGTCAAGGGTTCTAGGTAAATTTTAATTTAATCTACTTGGGGACTCCGTCTGATTCCGAAACGTGATACGGATATATTCTGTTTGTATCCTGAAATATACAGAAAAACCATTTTATTTTTAAATTAAAAAGAAAGAAGTAACGGCAAACCAGATATCCATGTATTGTTGGCCTGATCTCTCTTGTCTCGTTACAAGATTAAAAGGTGAAATAATGCGTACATATAGAGGTTTCCTTCCTACATGAATCAACACAAAGCTTAGCATGCTCAGCTGATCCTTTACTTAACCCTTTTGTTGGGAGGGAACTTTACAAGGAAGAGTTTAATTTCGCGAATGCAGAGTTATCATTATCATCATTCTTTAATTTAATGTGACATATTGAACATTTCAAAGTAAGTACAAACCTTTTAAACTTCCCGGACAAAGAAATATTTAACCGTAGGGATTATAAGATTTGATCATACAGCCACTTTATGGAGCCCAATTCGTGACGTGAGGTCACTGAGCAGAATGACGTCACGTTCAGCGTACTGTTTTATGAAAACCAGCCATAGGTTCTTCGGTATACAGTATAATGATTGACGGCGATTTTAATGTACATATATTTTTCTTTTACTGTTATTATTAATCAGAATTTTTGTTTGTTTGTACCAATTAAACAATGGAAACGTGCAAAGTGTAGGTTTGACCGCTTAATAATTAGCATATGATATAGCATACCCAAATCCCGATTTTGCAAAAAAAAAATTAATATTCTATGGTTGTCATTTTAACTGTGGTGGCTTCAAATTCGTGATATTTGCAATCGCCAAAAGAACGCAAACTTCAAAATGCGCGGTTATAAATACTAACTCAGTATGAGCAATGATACTAATTAGAGACTATACCCGATAGGCGGTGACAGTTGTGATCGGTATACTTCAAATTACGAGTGCATTGATCACGAATCGAAATGGGAACAGGACATTAATAAAGGTTTTATTCATTTACTGTGCGAATAAAATTTCTTTCAAAGTCTTTTTACTTTGTTTCGTTATATTTTTATTGGAACAAACTCCCCTAGATGTCGCTCGGTGGCGCCTTTCCTGGATCCAGTCGGACGATGCGCTCGTTAGTTCACTGGCAGATTTGTACATACTTGCGTGTTGCACACGTGGTTCTGGCGGTCATTCGGTTATGGGTCGCTATTGGGTCGACCTTTTCTTTATAGCAATGCAGTGATGTCCATTTATTTTGGCAGAAATTCAGCGACTGTTTTCAAGATGATTTCGATTCCCTGAGGTGGGTAAAACGTGATCCTTTGATGCATCATCAAATGGGGATTATCGGCCACTAATTACGGTATGGGTGCCCTCCGTCTGTCCGTTTGTCCGTCCGTTAATGATAAGTGTTACCACGATAACATATCAGGGCTTTGATGGATTTTGCAAAACTTGCATTAGCTAATTACAAATATAAATATATATATATAAATATTTAAATATATATATATATATATATATATATATATATATATATATATATATATATATATATATATATATATATATATCGCCCGAGTTGGATTCCTGGCAAAATCCACACAATGAGTTCAGAGGTCACCAGACGTTTGGTTGCGCCGTTATGAATTAGTAAAAATCTTAAGAATATTTATGAAACTCATTATGAATAATTACCAAAAAAGGGTTTATCAGCTGAATTGAATTATCGGCAAAATCTATGCATATTTAATGAGGTCACCAGACATCCTTGTGGTATAGCTGTGATGACTGGGAATTAGATCCGTGTTCCTAACATCCAGTATGAATCTTAAACTATTTTAATAAACCCCTGTGCTTCTGTGGCCCATGGGTAGAGCACGGAGTTCAAAGACCGCGAGTTCGAATTTCAGCCGAGGAGCGGTGAGCTTTTTACGGCCTCGACCCAGGGCAGTGCTCTGAAGGCTTAAAGGAGATATTATGCCCAACAGGCGTGTTTTACTAAAAAAAAGAGTACGCCTTCCGGGGGTTCCGGTGCGTTATGACCTAGCAATGGGACTGATACACACCCAGGACCCGCAGGAGTGGTACACCGAGCTTGGTTGAGCCCCTGTCACGTAGTCCGAAACACAAATGGAATTCTGCGCATGTGCAAAGGGTAAGTAAAGCAAGCATTAAAAAAATGGAGCCAGTCATCTCCATAAAAAAATCTAAAAAAGAACCTCTGTGATCACCAAAGCCCTTATGCTTTTGCAAATAAGCCAAAAAATTTGCAGTAGTGTCAGGGATTCTACGAACTCTATGCAGATTTAGTGCGGTCTTTCTCCAGTTTGCTTTCGGCAGTATTACAAGAAGTTCACTTTTGGATTACAGCAGATTGATTTTGTGATTGAATTGGACTATTATTCTCTGAGGAGACTTATGCGAACTGTTCATCTGGATTATACGTTTTAAAGGACTTGTTGTCCCTGTGACAGTGGTGGTATCCAGGTACTGTACACTTTATTTATTATACTGTGTAATTGTATAGATTTGCTGTGGTACTGTTGTTATACTGTGAAATTGTATTGATTTAGTGTATTGTAATGTTAGGGTTGTTTTAAGAATAAATTATAATTATTAGATAACAAAAAACCACTGACTTGTGTGGGGTCGGACGTGTAGAAACACAGCGCTCATGCTGATCTGGAACTTTCTCGGCTGATCGCGCTCTATGAGCACGTGTCTTGTAATTGTCTTAGGGCGTGTGCATTACGTATTGTTGGTTTCTTTCGATTAGTCGTGAATAGAAGTGTCTAGAATTTTCGGATGAAAAGTTATAAATAGGGGCTGTGTTTTAGAGCCGAGGGGATGAGAGAGAAATATTCCAGCGGACACGGAAGAGTGCGAGTCAGTTTTGGACCTACCAAATAATTGCAGTAGTGTCAGGGATTTTACGAACTCTATGCAGATTTAGTGAGGCCTTTCTCCAGTTTGCTTTCGGCATTATAGCAAAAACTTCACTTTTGGATTACAACAGAATAATTTTGTGAATGAATTGGACTATTATTCTCTGAGGAGATTTATGTGAACTGTTCATCTTGATTATAAGTTTTAAAGGACTTGTTGTCGCTGTGACAGTGACATTCATTCCCCTAGACATTTCACGCTGCCTAGTGTTACAGAATCTTTTTTTTTTTTATCTCCATAACAAAATTTATGCTCGTCACGACTACGTGATCTGTTGATATTAGGTTCTGTAACACTGTTCGTGAAGATTCATTTTAGACCGAGTAAAACACCGTTGTACCACAGCTTTGTATCAAGGCTTAAGACCGTTCCATCCCCTCGTGTCCACCTGTTATTTGCTATGATTTTTTTCCTGGTTACATTTTAAGGGATAAATGGTAATGTGGGGGAGAGGATTATTCGACCTTATTTCCAACGTTGAAAATATATACTTACTTTAAACCTTATTTATGAAACCGAACTAACTCAAATATGAGTAATCAGTCTACAAACAGTCAAGATCATTGGTAACAGGCTAAAAGCAGAATCAGTTGACAGCTGCTAATTTGATGATGTAATGTTAACACTCTATGAAAGAAAACCAGCCAAAACAAAGATGGCTACTCGTGCGGGGAAACATTTGATCTATCTGATCATTGTAAAGAGTTCAAAAAAGTTGTGTAACATAAACTGGATATTTATTGTAAAATTCTGAGTTGCAAAAGTAGGCCATCATTCCATATGCAGCTTTAAAGGAAATTATTGAAAAAAAAATAATAAATAAACTTTAAAGTAAATATAATCTTTAAAGAAAATTATCCCCGGAAGCAATTGGACATAGGATGGTGAAACAAGAGTATAGTTAAAACACATAAACATTTGCAATAATACTAGGCCCCGGACCTACTATCTAAAGTTCACCGGTTTTATACAATGGTATGGTTCTGTGTGTGAGAAAAGTCCTCGTGTCTCTGTTTACTATAACAAGAGTTCGGTTCTTGCGCATGCAAACAAGGCTAGAACCATGAAGGGAAAACACAGAAGAAACAAGGCTTGAAATGTTTGTGTTTGTCAAGTTACGGGCTAAAAGATGTTATACCGGGACATCTGGGGATGTGTTGCACATAACTGGAGTGTACGGGCGATGCCATCCACAGACCCTCGTTTCCGGCACTAAAATGGCTTGGAAACCGTAAACACAATGAGTATGGGCGATATACCAGTTATAAAAGAACAAGGTAATGAACTCCACCGCTACGCGGGAAAGACAACTTTTTTCACAAGTCCGAAATCCGGAGAATTACCCGCTTCACAAGCATGATCGCGCATTGTTGTTGAAAACTTCATTTATATGATTAAACTTCCAAAAATAAAAGTTCTCCACACTAACCGCGAATTCCAGCACGTTTATTCCAGCTACGACACCGTCATTTGTCATGTATACATTTACTAGTTGCGGAAGTTGACGTCACACGGGTTTAATGTATGTTTTGGTTATAGAACAGACGTTATATATACAAAACAAGTGATTTAATGGTCCTGGTTGTGTTTGCATGCCATACTCACTGATTTTCAACTTTATTGACAATTTGACAGCTGTTTGAATAGTGAGCCAAAAAGACATGTAGAAAACAAATGGTACCATGCAGCCAATAACAGTGGCCAGCTTAGGGGGAAATCCATTCGGCTCGGGGTGACGTCAACTTCCGCAACTGCAATTGCATTAATCAATCATATTCCCAAACCAAAAACAAACCGTTCACATAATATAGGTGTCACTAAATATCAGTATTAATGAATCTGACCTCAGGGTATTACCCCTGATGAACGATTTGTCCTATCAAAGTGGGAAATGCGTGATATTTTCATATTTTGACGTCAGGGAAAGTTAAGACGGGAATCCCATTCCGTTGTTAGAAATATAGCAGGAAAACGTGTGTGCTGCGTTGGTGACCACTTATCACGGCAATCCTCACACTTGAGGCTGAACCTCTTAGGCGATTCTACTAACTGTCGCCAGGTGACATGGGTTCTTGTAGGTCCTGTCGTAGGCTATCGCCAGGAGAGGTGGGTTGTCGTAGGTCCTGTCTTGGGCTGGTGTACTTGATACAGGGCCCATCCTTGTCGCGGGTGGACGTAGCATGAAAATGGGTGTTGTAGGTTGTCGCCAGTGTAGTCGTAATTTTGCGTAGATGTGGTCGTAGGTGATTGTCATTTGTCGCGGCGATTGTGTCGCCGGTTGTCGTCAGACAGTCGTCAACCTTTTGTTCTTTTTTTTTTTATTGAATCAAATACAAATACATATAACGCAAAATTCAATACAAACATGCATCGCTACACAAATGACAACGGTTGCATTGCAATACACATGCATGGACATGTACATGTCACATCAACATAACATAACACAAATACACAGAACATGAATATAGAAATAACATTAATATTATTTAGTTTACATTAGTAATCTCGATTAGATTCAATGTTTGTTAATTTCCACATGTAAATTAAAGTTTTTGATAACAATATTTTAACAGAGAGTGAGAGAGAGAGAGAGCAAGAGAGAGAGAAAGGGAAAGGAAGGAAGAAGAGAAATTAATATGGAGCTAGAGGAGGGCAGAATTTATTAGAAAAGAGATAGTTTCCCATAAACAGTTGGTATATATAAAAAGTTATTCCTCAAAGATATGACACATCTGCTTCCACTTTTGTTTGTGTAAATAAACTATACCTTTCTGTTTTGCTATGTTTTTCTCTATTTTATAAAACTGGTCAATAAAGTTTTTTAAACCTGAAAAAAATCAACTTTTCTTCTATACACTTACATACATAGATATACCTCTTAAACAAAAGAATAAGTATATCTAATAGATCATCTTTTGTATTGTTAAACATAACTGCATTTATATCCAAGTGCTTGCTAGTATTTAATATTTGCTTATGTGATAACCAGTTCTTAAATTCAGATCTTAATGCTTGTACCTTTTCACATTCATAA
This sequence comes from Sipunculus nudus, assembly GCA_026874595.1. Lineage (NCBI taxonomy): Eukaryota > Metazoa > Annelida > Sipuncula > Golfingiida > Sipunculidae > Sipunculus > Sipunculus nudus. The sequence continues at coordinate 61,614,082 of CM049317.1, read as the reverse complement.
AATAAGTGGAGAAGTGTTTCTTTCTCCTTTTTACAGAGAGAGCATTTATCACTTTCACTTTTACCACATACATGTAGTAGTGGATTGAGAGGTATACACCTATGAAGAAGTTTAAATTGAAATGTCCTGAGTTTTTCTGAAATTGTAATTTTTTTTATTATTCCAAAGCTTTCAATATTGATTCTCTATTTTCTGTTCCTAAATCATGATTCCATTTTAAAATAGGTTTACGTGGGTCTGTATGAATTTTGGATACAATTTCATTATACACGGTTTTGGTCACTTTTTTATTTTTCATGATTTTTTCTGATTTGCAATCGCATTTGGTAAATGGTGGAGATCCTGTTTTTATTGTTCTCTTCCAGATAGCTGGAATAGCTGCAATGATGCTGATATAATGTAAGAAGCTTATTTTTGCTTTACTTTTATCTAAAAATTCTTTATATGTCAGAAAGGAGAATTTATTATTAGTGTATTTAACAAAATCATATATGATACTGACCCCGATGTTCTGTAAATTCTTGTTTGTTATGATTTCCTTATTTATCTTAATATGTGAATTAAATAATATTGGTGTGACAAGATTTCATCGAAGGAATCTGTATTATTAAAGTTGTATTTGCACCATGTTTCTAGTACTTCTTGCCAGAATGGACTGCAAGTCTTACTAAAGTATTTAGCATCTGAATATTTAAGATTATAACTAAATAAGGATGAGCCCATCTCTCTAAATTGATGATTTACTATGTGTCTCCATCCTTCCTTTTTTGGATCTAATAAGTAGCGCCTAACCAAGGATATCTTTAATGAATCAATTTTTGTGCGTAGGTGCACCATGTTAATTCCCCCCTGGTCTAATGGAGCTATCATATTAGATCTTTTTATTTTGTCTTGTCCGTTCCAAAGAAATTTGTACAGTGATTGTTCAACTTCCTTTACATAAGATTGTGGTGGGCTAGGTAAGACTTGCAGTGCAAATATTAATTGTGATAAAATATGTGACTTTATTATACAAATTTTTCCTGACAATGTCATGTTCCTATGTTGCCATTTCTTGATGCATAATTTTATTTTACTTAATATCTCTTTGTAATTTATATTTCTCATTATTCTCCAATCAGGGTGAATTAATATTCCAAGCATTTTTATTGGACCTGTACTTATATTCAATCCTAAAGATTCTAGGTTTTCTTGTTTTTCTGTCTGGTCTTTTAATGGCAATGCTGAATTTTTTTTCAATATTAACTTTTAGACCAGTAAAACTTTGGAATTTTTTTAGATCATTTATAGCCTCACCTACCGAGGCTTCTCCTGCAGTCAGGACCAGTGCTGTATCGTCAGCATACTGCATAATTGTATGTTCAGTACCCCCTATTAGGACCCCTTTGATATTTGTATTGTTTCTAATTTTAGCAGCTAGAATTTCAGTGGCAATAATGAATAAATACGGTGACAATGGACACCCTTGCCTCACACCTCTGCTAATAGTAAAAAAATTGGATGCCCAACCTCTGTTCATGATACAGCTTTGGATATTTGTATACAAAATATTAACCCATTTTCTGAAATATGGACCAAAGTTAAAAAATTTTAAAGTATGCTGTATATGAGGCCATTCCAAAAAATCAAATGCTTTTTCAAAATCTACTGTGATAAGATAACTTTTTATTTTGTGCTTTCTGATATGATTTTTAAATCTGATAATTTTATTATATTTTCACCCATATATCTATTTTTAATAAATCCAGTCTGGTCTAAATGAATAATAGATGGAAGAACCTTTTTTAACCTAACTGCTAATGTTTTTGCAAGTATTTTATAATCTGTATTCAAAAGAGACAGTGGTCGCCAGTTTTTTTAGTAAAAGAGGGTCCTTTCCTTTTTTGGGGATGAGCCGAATGATACCCTGCCGCATAGTTAAGGGTAAGAAACCTTTACTGTGGAAATAATTAATAGCGTTTATAAAATATTCTTTCAAATCATCCCAAAATACTTTATAAAATTCTGCTGGAAAACCATCAGGTCCAGGACTTTTGTTTGCTTTTAGAGATTTAAGAGTATTATATAATTCTTCACCTAATATAATACCTTCACACTTTTCTTTCTCACCCACTGAAAGTTTGCCAACATATTCATGCAAAAAGAACTCATGCTTATATTTATCTTCTAAGTCAGAGGCTGTATATAAAGTTTTATAGAATTCTAACTGTTCTTTAAGAATTTCTTGAGTATCATCTATTACAGTGCCATTTTACTTTTCAATCTAAGTATTGATTTATTTTCAAAGTTCCTTTTTTTCTTAATTTAAGAAATATTTTGTTGATTTATTACCTTCTAAATGCCATCTAGTTCTGCATCTTATAACTGCCCCCATGGTTTGTTCTTCAATAAAGTGTTTATGTTTGTTTACTGCTTCATTCCATTTAAGTTTATCTTCATAATGACCTGTTTCATTAAACTTCTTTTGTAATTTGTATATATCCTTTTCTAAAAGTTCCATTTTATTTTTGGTTGTTCTCTTTTTGTTTGCTGAGTAATAGATAGTTTTACCTCTAATCAGACATTTTAAAGTTTCCCATAGAAGGGCAGTTTGCAAGGCTATTGTTTCTGACTGTATCCTTAATGCATTCTTTGATGGTAGTTAAATATTCTTTGTCATCTAGTAAAGAACAATTGAACTTTCAACGTTTAAACTCAGACAATTTTATTTTTATATTTACTAATGAATGATCTGTCTTATAACCTGCTTCAATTCCTGAGCTTTGAAAAAAGTTACAAAAACCATCACTAATAAGAAAATAATCCAACCTGCAGAAAACAGGTTTGGGTTGGTACCTGTGCCAAGTATATTCATGTGTCTGTGGATGCTGTGATCTCCAAATATCTGTTAAATTACAGAGGTTCATCCATTCAAGTAAAGTTTTCCTGGTTTTATCATGACTGAATTCATTTCCACCTCTTTTGTCAATTGTAGGGTCCATAATAACATTAAACTCACCTGCAACCACTAGGTTGACTACATCTAAATTTATCAATATATTTACTAGATTTAAATAGAAATCTGGATCATCCTTGTTAGGTCCATATACATTGACTAATGTCAAAATATGCACTCCCATTATAACTTTAATAATCAAGAAACGTCCATGTTTATCTTGTTTAGTTTCTATTACTTTTATATTTGCTTTATTTTTTTATTAAGGTGCAAACACCTCTAGCTTTATTAGTTCCATGACTATAATAAATAATAATTCCCCATTCTGCCTTCCACAGATTCTCATTTTCAACAACACTGTGGGTCTCTTGCAAGAAAATAATATCAAAATTACTCTTATTCAGCCAGTGAAATACCTCTCTCCTCTTGGTATGGCAAGCCATACCTCTTATATTAAGTTAGGCAATGTTGCAAGTTTCAGCCATTAAAGAGTTTCTTTATCAATACTTTGTTAAGTATTAAAGATACAATTATCATAACTGTCTCTCTCAGATGACATATTAAGTGTAACAAGGTAAGATAAACAAGAAAACTTTTACAAACATGAAAAAACATGGGAACAAACAGAAAAAAATACAAATATAAATAGCTTCCTAGCTCTTACAAGCAGTGATTTCAAACTAAAGTTGAAAAAGTGCTTGTTTAACTGTGGCCAACTGGTGGTGTGACTTGGCTCAAATTTAGCACCATCTTTTATTTTTTTTCTTAAATTGTCACTTTAAGAATTTAATCTCTTTTAGTATGTAGGCTAGGTGATCAAAGCTTTCAGAAACATTTAATAGTCAGTAAAAATCAAAATTCCATTTTATTAAGAGTTTCAATTTCAACCGGAATGATTAACTTACTCTACAAATATATATAAAGTATCTAAATAATAATCTTATATATATATATATATATATATATATATATATATATATATATATATATATATATCAGTTGCCATGATATAATGTAAATGTGTGCACGTAACCTAATCCGATCTTATTTACTGTCCAATTAGCACTGCAGTACAAATATGTCAAGTCTCTATCATACAAATTATACATAATAATTAATATGCATACGTATACATATCTCATAATCATGATTCATATACAGGCTGACAGAAAATCTATTTCTGAGAATTGATTCAGCTGAGCGGTTGGGCCGCATGGTCAATAAGAAGTAGAACATACAAATAAAACTAAGGTTATTTTGGCGATGATAAGTTTAAAGAAAGGCAAAAAATGTCAATCAGTTTCTATAATCATTCTGAATAATGAATAGTAAAGTGCCAATCACTTATAATCAGTTCATATTATCGTCTTACGTTTCATTGAGTTACACATGAGGTGGTGATTTATTACCCAAGGAAAATACCTGGTAACATAAGGCGTCTCCGTCTTGTCTCCAACTTGGAGTTTTTTTTTTATTTATTACAAGTAAACTACATAGCCGTCTGAGGGACTGCGTGGGCCTTGTGGATGCTGGGCGATATTATCAACAGTTTCTCTTACCCTATGAAGCGGTTACCCAAAAAATTCCCCTTGTGGCCCTCGGAACAGCACTCGGAACTCCTCGGAACATAAGTGAAGATTAGGCGCCACCATGTGGCTGTGGAGGAAGTTAATCTCAAATTGAGCCTCGTTGTCACTCGTGTCATCATACCATTCAGCGGTCGTTGACCACGTGCCGTCATTGATAATTACCCTGTTTGTCCAGTTTTAGCCGTGGTTTTGTGACATCATACACAAAGGAGACGTGTGGTCAGTTGAAGGCCCCGGGATCCAATCCTATTCATGGAACAGTGGTTGATTGGTCTCTTGCCGGACCTGTGCTTGCTCCTTGGGCGTCACGGATAGGGGTGATTACGCCATTTATAATCAGGCGTCCTTGCCAGAAGCGAACCTTTTCTTTGTCCAGATATGCTTTACGCATTTGGTTTGCCGCTTTCTTTTTCAAATAATAATCTGCCTTTGTCAAGTCCTCTATGAAATAGAGGTTATTCCCGTTTCTGTTGCGGTACTTGTTCTTTTGTGTTTTGAGCACCTTGTTTCTGTCGGGCCTGGCGAAGAACTTTGCAATGATGTGCCTATGTGCCCCGGTTTTCTTTTTCCCGGTCCTGTGTGCATTTTCAATAGACTTCAATATATTTTCAATATTCATGTCTCCCAATAATTTTTTATCATATATTGCTTTGGCCACCAATTTTTTGCAGTCCTCGCCATTTTGCTCTGCAATTCCCAGTAACCTCAAATTAAATTCACGACTGTATCTTTCAGTGTCTTCAAGTTTCTCTTTCACATTTTGCAATTCTTTCTGGAGCAAATCTTTTTCTGATTTTATTTTCTCTATTTCACTTTTTAAGAGTTTGTTTTCCGCCTCAACTCTATCCAATTTTGACTTCGTGTCCTCAGTATCTGATTGAGTAAATTCGAGGCTTTGTTTCAAAGTTCCTACATTTTCCTCCAGGTTTAAGTACATATTTTCAACTGAATGTACTTTTGTTTTGATATCATCAATATCATTGCAAATTGATTCTTTAAATTCTTTCAGTGCCTCCTTAAAGATTGCTTCTAGCTTAGTACATTTTGTATCTATTGTTGCAGAAATAGAGTCACTTGCCTGATCAACGCCATGCTCCTGGCTATCTTTAGAAGACCCGCTTTTTTTGTCTTCTTTTTTGCTCCTTGTTCAACGAATTTATCCAATTTTGATTGCTCCCTATCATAAATGTCCCCGCGGCTCGTTGATCTAGTTTAAACACCTAGGCTATCAGCCATTTCTCAAACAAAGTTCCGTGTTGGTGCAAGCTCGAGCCGTTTGCGTGTTAACGGTCGGCCATACTGAACCTTTTGTTCCTTGTCGTAGACTATATTCGTAGCGGAAGTCCTGTCGCTTGTTTTTCGGCGACCATACCGCATGGTCGCCTGTAGTCACCTGTTGGACAGCCCCATTAGTTCCCGCGTTTCTTTCTGAGTTCAGATATTTTACAACATGTTCTGACTTTACCTCTGCGATTGAAAACACTACATACGCTGCGTGTGTGTTCCGTAGGCGATTTCCTGTTATCGCTTCACTTCCATTGACGTCACAGGAACATACCTTTAGTTTTACTGAGTACAGATATGTGATATATAAATATGATAACAAACGTAACTGTATTTCTAAATAATTAGTCTTTTGGCCTATATCATCCACGTGCAAGAAACGTGCCACAAAAATCTCGCACATGGCAAGTATTTTAAAACGTTTTGACAGGTAAACGTAAGACTCTCCACGAAAATAAAAAAATTGTAAAGCCTGTGCAATACTATTGGTTCGTAATGACGATGCCCCTTTATTTTTCAAAGGTTATTAAATTTTTGTAAATATATTACTAGCGCAAAAATGTACATATTAGCGTATCGGAAAAAAAGTTTTAAAGCTATTAACATAATGAATAACTGCAGGTGGAACACAAAGAAAGGACCCGGCCGGAACCTGTGGAGGGAAAGGCCACCTGGTTGTCATAGAAACTGACTCCATGTGCCTTCTAGGTAGGACCAATGTATATCCTGAAAGAATGAAGCGCTTTAAGGTGAATGAACATAGATGGACTGTGCTTATGTATTTGAGAAGAAGACATTTAAGGTAACAAAAGCCGCCATGTGGTTCTCTGCCATTTTCAGAGGAGTACTGATACGTGGAGAACATTGAAACAACACGTCATCTAGTTGAATAAACACAGGCCAAATAAGTACCTCACACGTTCCAGGACATGGATTATGTGCACACCCCAAGAAAACGCACCCTGACACTGAGTATTTATTTTTTTTTTAATATATTTTAAATTTTGTGTGCCATTCAATTACAAAAACAACACCATGCGTAAAATAACCTATATAGGAAGCAAACTCCTAAAAAAATCAAATCAATATCCATAACTATCTTGCGATAAAATTCCCCTGTAGATAAGGTAGTCAAAAATGTACTTCCAGAGTTTTCGACAAAAAAATAGCCCATTATATTTTTAAGGTTAAAAGTGTCCCGAAAATAATGGACGCGCCACATTTCACACAAGGGTCTGTATAATGCGCACAATATTAATTCTGTTTACTTTTTAATTTAGAAAATTCTTGAATGGTGCCTGTAATTGAAAAAAGGGTAATCTTAATATCAAAGACAGCCATATATATATATATATATATATATATATATATATATATATGATTTGCATAGTAAAGATTAACTGTTGAGTAAGTTTTCGTGTATTTGGCACTGATTTAATTTGTACCACCTGTAAGGAACGACGCAACTATCAGTTTACACATGGCATAAAATAAGAATAGAGAGGCATTTGTGAGAAGTAGTTTGCGATGTTTAGTCCGTGAGGGATCTTATTAAGCAACATTTGAACCTTTTCAATGTTCCATCGATGTCTTGGTACCGGACGAAACTTTGGTTCCCAGACCTTCACATGGCGCTTATAGGAAAACAACAGGATACCTGGGAACGGTGTTACGATTGTCACAGAATAATGGGCCTAGCCTGGGTCGGCAAAGTATGGACTATCTCCAACTATCAGGAAAATAAACAATTCGTAGAGGTTCTTGTTTTTCTTTAAAGAAAAGGGTTTTCAACCGAAGCAGCATGATATAGCATGGATTTTGATTAAGTAAATATACAACTTGTGATGTCATAATTAAAATAAAAAGGCAATTTGGTTGCGAAACACGTTTTACCATCGGGTAATATTTTGCCTGAGGTAGTTTTTCATTTGTGTAGGTGAGTTTAAATAAAAAAAAAAACAAAAGCAGCGTTTCCTTATTAATGAATATAAATATTAAATTCTTGTATATGATGTATAAGAATTATATGCATTGTAACCGGACACATCTATCTTAGACAATTAAATTGTAAAATGCCAAGGGTAGAACGTAAGCTTGCAAGATTTCTCCCACATATAAAATTAAACAACACAGCAATTTAGTTTAAACCACTGAATTCCCGAAACGTATGTCCGAAGTCGGAAAGGTTCTTTAAATTAAGCCGAAACATACTAAACTGCCAGTCCATGGGTTAAACGTGATAATTTAAGAGCTACAGAATCACACCAAAATGTTTCCTATTATGTCGATTAAAGTTTATAATTCCTTGCCACGTCATAATGAATTGTCTAAGTGTCGTCTCGTGAGAAGCGGGTTATCCACCATAAAGCTGTCCCTTTTTCTAACGGCTTGATAACGAATATATGTCATCTCATTCAGGCGCTAGAGACCAACTGAAGTTCTCCCCGTCCTGACCCCTTGAGCAGCATACTTTATCATAGGGGTATCGAACGGTCAGTATACTAATAGTGAAATTGGAGTGGTTAGTTGCTATTATGTCTCAGAGCCTATTGCTAAAAAAAGAGACCTCGGAGATAGGGTCCTCGTTTCGACTTGAAATCAGTTCTATCATGATTTTATATCAGAAATGTTTAGTCTTAAATTTCTCTTTATTACCTCCTGATAATGGAACATGCATAAAAATGAGTTCAAGATGGCATAGTGTTAGCATTAATTTTCTTTTAATACGGTCACCTTTATTCACGTTCCATAGACAGTGCCAATAACAGTTCATGGGCCTATACCATTAAAATGACCCGGTGTCAGAATAATAAATTCTGATAAATAAAAAGCATTTAAAGACTGCATATCTTTGTCCAAAGTCCGGATCACAAGAACCGCAATATTAATAAGACAATGATCAAAGTTGGTAAGTGGTACATAACAGCTGGAAACATTTGAATACCAGCTGACAGAAATATGTGACACGTTGGATGAAGTGCCTTAAAATGTAGTTTATAGTAATCATCCGAACTCAGATGATTTTAAATACCTTTCATCGTTTTGGGGGCATTTTAGTAACTTAAATCTGTTCGGCTGGAGACCAGTTATATCTTCAGTGACATTTAATATCAATGACAATTCCAGGTGGACACTCAAATCCCTAAGATCCAGTAAATCTATGTTTTATGGTGTTTTGTTCTAAAATTATTTTCACGTTCATGAGAGCTATTTGACATATTTTATTTCAAAGTGAAATGAATTATATATTGCAATATGTTCACTTTTATTTCAGGATGCATTGTTGTTAATTGCAGAAGTATCCTAACTGATGAGGTTTAAATGCTCAGTATCATCTTCATGGTAATTCCAACTTCAGATTTACTTAACAGACATCATAATAACTCTGATATATGATCTTGCAATTATTTGGCCAAATATATGTATAGGACTCTTTTATGAGTTCGAGGGGCATTTGTCTGATCATATATTTACGCAATATCTTTGAAAATTAACAAAATGATGTTTTTCATTATCTGTTCAATACCCTAAGCGCAGGGCTTACATGTGGTTTATATTTCAAGGACAATAGAGCTGTTGTGTAATGACGATTATGAAAACGATAAAAGAGAAGAGCATCCAAATACGTTACATCACCAGTCGCAAACGCAACAGTAAGCACGTAAACTTCTTCTGTCTTAGTGATTAACATAATATTATGAGTTAACAAATGTAATTTAATGTGCCGGCTATAAACGGTAGTAATTTGCCGTTAGACATTCAAATAAACATGGGGTGAAATGAGAACCCTTAGCTAACAAAATAATAATCAAATATAAATAATATAATATATCTAATTGGTTGATCTAAACTGTATTCGTTTACCTGTAGGATATAAATGGAGTAAATCGAGTGGCCATGGCAACCTGCATAAAAAACCAACAGAAACTTAATGAAAAAAATCAATGGACGGATCATTCAAAGTTGAACGTTGCGAATTTCCTTGAACTTGATTTTATTTGGACATAATTATTTTAACAGGACTGCATAAAAGCCGTAATGGCTAACATAAACAATCCTCTCTGCCGGCAAAAAAACCCCCACAAATTTAAATACATATATACAAGTACTTTGTAAAGAGTGAATACATGTAAGAACATTTAAAGACTCATTGCAGTCTAATAAATGAGGATGACACAAACAATGGAAAACAGTGATATGGTATTATTAAGCCGTCGGGATGTTATATTCACGAAGTATAAGAATAATCCAGAAATCACAGCTTGTAGATAACACAGAGCAAATCTCAAAGGTTCTATAAAACTTTTTATTTAAAGCCCAACTACAGAAAATCGAATTAAATGTTCCCAGAGCATGACGATAGTGGAGTAAAATAACGTTATTCCAACAAGTATAATTTCAGTGTTGCATTTGTATGGGAATATTTTACGAAGAAATTGCACAACGTACATCAGTGAGGAAATAGTACTATTATCAATTTGTCTCTATTCAACGTCGCATCTGTTCAGAGCTTACAGGTTGCCTATTTATACCCCTGGATAACGTGACACGTGACAATTATGTATCTACAGGTAGCGAGACCAATCCCATTAATTTACTTTCACATCATATTGCCTCCTCGTTTATAAATACTCAATTTTATATATAATATATAAATGGAGCCTATAAATTCAGTCTCTGCAATATATAGAGATATTAAAATTTAATATTGTACCAAAAATCGTTTAAATTGTATATTCATGTTTCCTCTTTAACTGTTGCTAATTATATACCATTTAATAACCGGAGTCACATTGTTAATATGGAAGATTTATTAAGGGAGGTTTTATATGCTTACGTATTCGTCATTTTAGCAGATGACATAATAATTGCCTTCCGAGGCACCGAAGTGTGCAAGGCTATTAGATGAGACGTCATTAATGTAAGTTATGATCTTAAAGAGCTTATAACAAAAGGCCCATTAAACAGCTTGTTATGGTTTCAGCTCGAGTCGCTAAGCCAGGCTTAGTACGGAAGAAGATGAATTAAAAGATACCACACTATATACAATTAGCGATCACAGCCAATTGTTCCGGCACAACCAAACTAGTCTACCTTACAAGTGATTAATTCATGTTTATCATACATAGACTGAACACTGTAATAATTGTGAAAACCGTTAATACCTGATGTGGTAATTACCCGTGCAAGAAAAATGTGCTGTTGCATAATTTTATTTTCAAGAAGAGGGCCAAGTATTATGAACTATGGTCGAGCATTTTCGGTTCAAAATCTCGTGCAAGGCTTAGAAATTTCAGGGCTTCTACGACAGGAGCTTCATTAATTATTCGCCAAGCGGAAACATGGGCTCACTAAAATGACGGCCCTTGTTTGAATCCCTGAGCAGACGACCCGTACACAATGGATGATAAATCCCGACCTTCAAGGACGTAATCTGATATGCTGCCTGGTCTCTGGCGTTTCATAACAGAAGTAATATTCCTTAAAGAACCAGGCAGTTTTCATAATAAGCTACTGAATGCAAAAAAAAAGAATGTGGTTCATTTAAAAAATCTAAAAATAAATGAATATTAAAATATGCGATCGTGTAAACAGTCGTGAAGTTTTATTTTTTGCAGGTTAAAGGAAAGTTAAAACAGCTTTCCTTATTGTCTTGGTTTTTGCTTTCACACTCGATACGCTTTTCATTTTCTTTTTTCTTTTTTTTTTTGTTCATTTCCACACAAACCTTAGTGGAATTAATTTGGCTGATCAATAAATCTTCTAACTCGGAGGAAGAGACATATAAAATACCCAAGGCACGTGGATTTATCCTGTGAATTATCCTAATGCTCACCGTGAACGTCCAGATGCCATCAAACACAGCGCTGACTATGGCAGGGCTTATTCCTTCAGTTTAATATTATTCTCCGCGTAAAAATTCTGGATCAAATTTTACAGCAATCGCAAGTGGTCAGGTTTATTTGGTTCATCAGTGGGAGGACAACTGGTAATCTCCCAGGTAATCAGCAGACAGGCTAAAACTGCTCATATCAATTAGTTGTGACTGGCCCCTCTTGGGTTGACTAATTAATGCCCTTGATGTACATTCGCCTGCTAAGAAGTCACCATTTTTGATGTCCTTGGCCCCCCAGAAATCTTCCTCTTCAGGTGTTTGCTACAGGTCTTTATCCTCAGGTACAATACATATTGCATTACATTTAAATATACAGACGATGCGTATTTTATATCTTTTGCTTATTCTAGTACAATATACATATTACTATGCACAGAAGAGAATACACGATACATATTGAAGACGTATCGCGTTTTCCTGAAAAAAAAAAACACTGAGAATTAAATGTTTAAATACATTTAAACAAGGTATCACAATCAAATAATGAAAAAATGTGAAGGAAAGGTGGTGCACTTATGGTGTTTAATGCTTTTATGCCTTTTTTTATGGGGGGGGGGCATATGTTATCATCCTCCAGCATTAAAATCAGCATAAAACTTAGTTCAACGTCAACAAAATTTGTATTTGTTTCTTCTCGATACCACGATTCAGAATATCAAAATTACTTCCTGGTCAAGGTTACAGGATACAGGATTACAACGATACAGAATACCAAAATTACTTCCTGGTCAGGTTTACAGGATACAGGATTATAACGATACAGAATACCAAAATTACTTCCCGGTCAGGGTTACAGGATACAGGATTACAACGATACAGAATACCAAAATTACTTCCTGGTCAGGGTTACAGGATACAGGAATACAATGATACAGAATACCAAAATTACTTCCTGGTCAGGGTTACAGGATACAGGATCACAACGATACATAATACCAAAATTACTTCCTGGTCAGGGTTACAGGATACAGGATTACAACGATACAGAATACCAAAATTACTTCCTTGTCAGGGTTACAGGATACAAGATTACAATGGTATAGAATACCAAAATTACTTCCTGGTCAGGGTTACAGGACACAGGATTACAATGATACAGAATACCAAAATTACTTCCTGGTCAGGGTTACAGGATGTAGGATTGCAACGATACAGAAAAGTAAAATTACTTCCTGGTCAGGGTTAAAGGATACAGGATTACAACGGTATAAAATACTAAAATTACTTCCCGGTCAGGGTTACAGGATACAGGATTACAACGATACAGAATACCAAAATTACTTCCTGGTCAGGGTTACAGGATACAGGATCACAACGATACATAATACCAAAATTACTTCCTGGTCAGGGTTACAGGATACAGGATTACAACGATACAGAATACCAAAATTACTTCCTTGTCAGGGTTACAGGATACAAGATTACAACGGTATAGAATACCAAAATTACTTCCTGGTCAGGGTTACAGGACACAGGATTACAATGATACAGAATACCAAAATTACTTCCTGGTCAGGGTTACAGGATACAGGATTGCAACGATACTGAAAAGTAAAATTACTTCCTGGTCAGGGTTACAGGATACAGGATTACAACGATACATCATACCAAAACTACTTCCTGGTCAGGGTTACAGGATACAGAATTACAACGATACAGAATACCAAAATTACTTCCTGGTCAGGGTTACAGGATACAGGAATACAATGATACAGAATACCAAAATTACTTCCCGGTCAGGGTTACAGGAAACAGGATTACAACGATACAGAATACCAAAATTACTTCCTGGTCAGGGTTACAGGGTACAGGATCACAACGATACATAATACCAAAATTACTTCCTGGTCAGGGTTACAGGATACAGGATTACAACGATACAGAATACCAAAATTACTTCCTTGTCAGGGTTACAGGACACAGGATTACAACGGTATAGAATACCAAAATTACTTCCTGGTCAAGGTTACAGGACACAGGATTACAATGATACAGAATACCAAAATTACTTCCTGGTCAGGGTTATATGATACAGGATTACAACGATACAGAATACCAATATTACTTCCTGGTCAGGGTTACTGGATACAGGATTACAACGATACATAATACCAAAATTACTCCCTGGTCAGGGTTACAGGATACAGGATTACAACGATACAGAATACCAAAATACTTCCTGGTCAGGGTTACAGGATACAGGATTACAAAGATACAGAATACCAAAATTACTTCCTGGTCAGGGTTACAGGATTACAACGATACAGAATACCAAAATTACTTCCTGGTCAGGGTTACTGGATACAGGATTACAACGATACAGAATACCAAAATTACTTCCTGGTCAGGGTTACTGGATACAGGATTACACCGATACATAATACCAAAATTACTCCCTGGTCAGGGTAACAGATTACAGGATTACAACGATACAGAATACCAAAGTACTTCCTGGTCAGGGTTACAGGATTACAACGATACAGAATACCAAAATTACTTCCTGGTCAGGGTTACAGGATTACAACGATACAGAATACCAAAATTACTTCCTGGTCTTTGTTACTGGATACAGGATTACATCGATACAGAATACCAAAATTACTTCCTGGTCAGGGTTACAGGATTACAACGATACAGAATACCAAAATTACTTCGTGGTCGTTGTTACTGGATACAGGATTACAACAATACAGAATACCAAAATTACTTCCTGGTCAGGGTTACAGGATTACAACGATACAGAATACCAAAATTTCTTCCTGGTCAGGGTTGAAAGTAATCAACTTTTATAAAATCTAAATTTCACTAATTTTCCCTGATTTTTCCAAGATATTTCCTACTGATTGTTTATCTAATTTTCCATTTTCCATTGAAACCTTTTCAGGTTGATTAAAATAAATGTCTCGAATCACTCACAGCGCTGTGCTTATAAAAAATCATAAACTAATCAGACTGGCACTTGTACCTGACACTGTATGTACTCTTATGTGCAACCTTTTCGAGAAATATAATTGAGATATTTATAATGAAAGCATGAAAACTGTGACTATGGAGGTGTCATCGTTTACTTGCACATTTTGAGAGTCTTATACTTAGTTGATTTAAAGGTAATATTTTTCAAGGTTTAAAGCGAATTCACTGTTCATAATGTACACCATATTCCTATTATTGTCTTTCTTTGCTCTGGAGGTCGGACTGTTCTTTCACTAACAGAAGCTACCAAGGCTTCAGACTCTAGAATTTTGCACACTCTCAAATCCGTCGTTTTTAAATAAGCGCTACTGCATATTTCCAAATTATTAAATATTTAAATTAAGCCAAAATCAACATTTTTCTTAAACTCAAATTTCTGCTATCTGCATTCATATCAATATTCTTTTCATCTATGATGCATAAGTGAGGCATACAAAAATACAATTGAATCGAAAATATATCAATATCAGAGCGACACAGAATAATGAATCGGTCTAATTAACACAAAACATACATTAATTAGACGTCTCGGTAGCACAAAAATGATGAATTCATTAATACCCTTTTGAACATTAAGGCAAAAATACTCTATCCCAAATGGGTTGTAAAACTGCTGCTGTTACATTGATAAATGTTCGTCTGACAAAATCGGAATAGTCATGAACTAGGCAGATTATATGTATTGAACAAGTGTCCACATATATCATTCATACGCAGTTTGTATTTATTTTGAGCTACATTTGTTCTAGTTATGGTTTATGATGAACTTATGTTTGCTGGAGTTACCG